>NCKU01003716.1:0-14279 GCA_003675995.1 Dinothrombium tinctorium | reverse complement strand
ATTTTTTACTCAAAGCTCAATCTTTTATTGGATTTTGATTGATTTTTAGTTGTTACGGTGAAAGTCTAGTCGAGTATTTTTTGACATGAACCTTTAAAAATTATTATCATTTTGATTTATCGTTTAAGAACATTTTTCAGCAATATTTTTTCAATACATTTTTAAATTATTTACGCCTTAACTTGAAATTCAAGTCCTTGATGAAAATATTTAATTTTATTTGGCTTCAATCAGCTTGTTTGTCTCGAAATGGTCACTTGTTATCTCGATTGATTTCTGCTTGTGAATTTTGAAGGTTCTATGTGTGTTCTTTGTAAAATTTGAGACAATCTTGCAACTGATTTAAGTGAACCAAGACTTATCACACAAATTTTAACATTTTTAATACGATCGCTATTTAATTATGAGAGAAAATTTGAAAATTTTCATTACAAATATTCAAACAGAAGAGAAGTTAGAACAATAAGAGAGCATTTGCCTCACTGCCAAGTATTACACGTCTCACCAGCCTCTCCCACACGTTTTTATATTCATTTCATTTTTTAAATTTTAAATTGAACAGAAAATTGAATGGCCTCAAGATATCAATAATAATAAAGAATGTATTGGCAAAAGATTAATTTTGTCTTGAGTTTATGAGCCATAAAATAGTCCGTAATAATAGACTTTAGCCAAGCAGACTATACTGTGCCGTTCGTAAATTGTTTTGCCATATAGCAAACTAAAGTTTAGATAGGCTGACCAAAATTGAGAAAAGCAGCAGAACTTGAAATCATGAAACTTGCAATTACATTTATTTTTCATCACTTCCATAATGTAGAGAAGAGAAAATTCTTAATATAAGAAAAGACTCATAGTTTATTCAATAAATGTGTCCAGATTAAAATTTCAGAATTTCATATTTAATTTTTGAAAGCCATTTTACTCGAAAGAAAAATTTAGATGACAATGGAAGATGAAAATTAACAGAAATCAAATAATAGCAGAGCGCAAATTTTTACAAAAGAAATTCTTCGTAAAGCTGGTTAAACATGATTTCAAAGTAGCTGACAAATTGTACGAAAATTTAATTTGCACTATTTGTGAATTTGTTTTGTTTTTTAAACATTTCATTTTACTCATTTGAATATTTATTTCGAAACGAATGATTTATTTTGAAGATAAATTCATTTTCTACAACAATTTTTTTATTGATTTCAGAATGAAAGAAACAAGGAAAATTTTCGCATTTGCGCTTTTATATCTTAATTTAAATATTATTCAATAAAATGCATTTTTCTTTCTACTTTCAGTTACATTTGACAAGTTGAGATAAAATTCTGATTTAACTAACCTTATATGCGCTTTTAATGCATAGAAAAGCATGAACATAAAATTTAAAAGCGACAAATATGCAAACTCAATAAAAAATCGCAAATGTTTGACACGAATTTTGTTTTCAAGTTTCCTTTGTTAAGAACTTCGTCTCTAACGAGGAAACTTAACTCATTTTATCATTGAATCACTTCAAATAAAACAGAAAGGCGGTGGTTTGAAAAATTCACCTCAGAGATGAGCTTTAAGTGATGCCTTTGGTAAAATTGGATCTATAATAACTCAAGGATTAAAGCGAAAAAATCGAGTAACTGCCACACAAAATCAATCTTTGAATGCAAATTACTATTTTATGCATGTAAAAACTTTCTGTTTTTATTAAAAGGGAGGCTGGGCAAATAAGAGCCTGGGTTTGTGATTATATAAAGCGGTGGAATCTTTTCACAATTATCTCACACTCAAACTCATTGTTAACACAATCAAATCTAAAGAAATCAAAATGAAAGCAACCGTAAGTTAATTTTGTTTTTGATTTGAAAATTAAATTTGGAATTCATCTTCACAGCTCTTCTTCTTGCTTTTGGTCGTTTTCGTGGTCGCAACGGCCTCAGCTCAATACTATTACGGAGTACCTGGATACGGATATGCATATGGTGGTTATGCTCCCTATTATGGCGGCTACTACAGAGGCTACTATGGAGCTCCTTATTATGGTGTTGTTGGAAAGTAATCATTTATTCAACTTTTCTCTTAAATTCGCGATTTACCTCTTTAAAATAAATTCTCTGTTTGACTTTTTTTTTGTAATTTCAACATTTTAATATCAAAATAAAACCTTCAGTAAGAGCATAAACTATTGCTTGACTTCTCAATTATCTTCATCAAAATTTAATCAAAACTTTAATAGAAGTTACAAATCCAAAACTGAGCTTATTGCCGCAAATTGATTTTTTAGTTGAAAAAAAGATTCTTTAATTTTAACAATTTTGAAATGCGTTGAAAATTTTTCTTACTGAATGTTAAAAATCAGTTAAACATTCTCACTTATTTTTGTACCTTTATGTGTCAGGATAATAAAAAAAATCCATTTTGGCCACATGCTTATCATTGACATTTCAAATTTTAAATTAGCAAGAAAACACATGGATATGTTCTTAATTGTAAAGCTTAGTTTTGAAAAAGTTTTGCTAGAACAAATGCGTAAACAATGATGAAATTTTTGAACAGTTTTCGGACATTTATGAATTCGAATGAGATTTTTCACTTTTAAATAGTAACAGATCATCTCATAGGCAATTAATAGAAATCATATTAACAAAAGTATTTTTAATAAAACAATTCTCTTCATTTTTGAGCATATTTTTAGTAAAATGTTTAAACAAATGTTTGACGTTGATGCATAAGGTTATGTTTCGTCTTAATCAATAGTTACGAATTTGGTGGAATAGTTTAGATATAAAAGTAGATAGTACGTATGCCTAGACTTAAGATTGATTTTGAGAAATAATCAGATCTTACAAAGAACCTGTCATTGTTAACAAGTCAAGATAAAAATGACTCACAGCGCCCCTCAAAGTGAGATGAGCGAATGCTTTGAAATGATCTGTGCGCTTCATAAACATTCATTCGCTTTTAATGGCACAATTTGAATTTAAGAAAGTTTTGAATAGACAATAGCGATGAAAGTAGTAAACATGATCACAATTGCACAATTTTATCTTATATTTCATATATTTTACTTATTATCTTATAATAAGATTAAAACTACTTCAATCAGAGCTTTATAAGGAAAATAAGCTAAAAATAGTTTAAAAAGCAGTTTTTCCATTGTTTTTGAGAAAAACTTTAATTCGGAAAATTAGTTAACATTACATATAATTTTTTATAAACTGTTTTCATTATATAATTTAAGCAAATCGATCAAAAATCGAAATGCCTCTTTTAATTAAAATGACAAATAGTAAGCGAATACTTTGTTCAATTCAAAAATTAATGAGAAAGTTGCGAAATCGAAAGGTGCGGTTCTTTTGATGAGATAAATGGATTTATAAAAAATGATCTCACCTTGATTCATAACTATTTTAATCGTTTTATTTTCGTGGAAAATCAAAAATAAGTATTATTCAAGAAAAGCATTTTTTAAGCAGATCGCTTGACATTGTATCAACTGTCATCCTTGATTTTCACTTTTTTTATTTGTAATTTATTACCTTTTTATCTCAGTTTTCAATGCAAAAATTCATAAAAATTTGCTTATGCAAATAAATATTTATTGAAAAGTTTTTTTACACAGATTTAATATTTATGCATAAAACACATAAATTCAAAATTATTTAAATAAAATAGAAAATAGAAATGATGAGGTGAACAAATGTAAACATCAAAAACGTTACCAATTTTCCTTGTAGGGCGAGCTATCGACCCCAACCACCACAGCCGCATCCCCAGCCGCCTCCGCCACCACCGCCACCCCATCCACCTCCACCGCCCATGATTATTATCGTTTTTCCCTTCTTTGCCTCAATCGCGCAAAAAACAGTGAACACTATCAAAATAATCAGCAGAAGTGTGAACAAAATTTGATTCATTTTGACCAATTTCGAAATGTGAACACAAGCATAGATCGTGTGGTCGAATTTTCTTATTATTTTCGCTTTTATACGACTGTATTTTTCAGTTCAGCGATCATTTGAAACTACTCGTTTCCTCCAAAATTGAAATTATTTTGCGTGCGTTAATTTCTAAACCACGAGTATACGATATTTGAATCTCTTTTAAATTAGAGTAACCTAAATGTTGAAAGAGAATGATAAAGACGAAAGCTCACTAATAAATTTAATAATAGCGATAGTCTATTGTTTCTTCATTGATGATCAATTAAAAGGTAAGAAAAATAAACAATTACACAAATTTGCAATTTCACACTTCAAAGCTAAAAACAAATAGTGTTAGGAAACGATTAAAACAAAAGCAGAATTGGTTAATATTCTACTTCATTTTTTTATATGTTTGGTGTTAATTGATTGAAAAGTAAAGAGTTCTCAAAATAATACTCTTACAGCGATTAATGTACCTTTTTAAGGTTCTTCGAAGCGTTAAATTTTCTTAAAAATCGTTTTGTTATTTAAGCTCGATGCATTATAATTATTTTTTTGAAATTCATATTACTTTCTCAAATACATATTTCAATCTTGAACGAACTTTTGCTTTAACCGACTTTTGCTCGGTCTACAGAGCAAATCATATAAAGCTTTTTGAAAATTTTTAGACCAAATTCACTTCCGCCTTAACAGTGAAATTGAATTTTACTTAACTGATAAGTAGAGGAATACTCAATCCGACAAAAAGTAATTATGAAAATAATCGCTTTTGTAAAATGAAGAAAAAATTTTTGGATCATTAAAGCTTTTAAAAGCTTTTCGAGCAATGAAAAACAAAATAAAGCTTCGTATGTTAAAAACTGATATTCATTTAAATTGCATTTAATCTTATGCATGAGGGTCGGAGCAACAAAGACAAGAAAAAAATTTGTGTACGTATCCTATGACTTAAGTGAAAATCACTTTTAATACTTTAAAATTCAAGCTTATAATACAGTTTTATACAAGAAACATTTTTGTTCGAACATCATGTAAGTGAAAGAGTAAGAAAATTGATCTAAAGTGTTCTAAGATTATATTTACTTACAATTTGTTCAAGAGAATGTTTTCAATTGATTTGGTTAGAAGCGAAAGCCCACTTTCATTTTATGTTTCATGATTTTAAATCTTAAACCAATTTTTGTTTTTAAATTTCCTAATGGGAAGGTGGCTAAGATGAATGAAAAGCGATTGACTTAGATTATTTAAAAAATCCACCAAATCCACCGTATCCGTATGCTGGTGCATAAAGTGGACTGTGTCCACCGTATCCGTATGATGATGCATAAAGTGGACTGTGTCCACCATATCCATATGACGCTGCGTAACCGTGTCCTCCATGTCCGTGTGCTGGTGCCCAAACGTGTCCATGTCCATGTTCATGATGTTCATGATGCTTATGTCCATGTCCATGTCCATGTCCACCACCACCACCACCACCACAGCAACAATGACCACCTTTTCCTCCGTCCGAGAGCACAATATTATTTCCACCTTTGTCACCAGCGCGGACAATCGCAACAAAATAAAATGCAACTAAAACAAAAGCGAGAAGAAAGCGAAAATTCATTTTGTTCTTTCTTAAAGTTGATTGCTTCAAAAATCAAAACTTAGTTTAGAACTTAGCCTGAAACCGTTTATATATGTATCTAAAATTCTTACACTTCGATGATTATTCAAGCAACAATTCAATTTTATCGAATATTTGCACTTTTATTTTTGATTCGATGCACGATTATTGAATGCACAAGATTTTCTCTTTAAGAGTTTTACGCCGCGCTAAATAATTCAACATAATTATCTTTAATGGTTATTATTTTTAGTGAATTTTTTCTAAAAATCATTTTTAAAAGCATCATTAAAAATTAAAATCAACTTTCACAATTTTCAAATATAAACAAGAGCCAATTTTACGTATCAAATACCAAAATAAAGTAAAGCTTTCTTTTTAAACCTTTTCATACATTTACTCCTTTAAAGCAACTTAAAAATCTCAATAATAGTAAATAATTTAATCGAAATTGAGAGATTAACATTTAAATTATATTTTAAAGTGATTAAAACCATTAATTATTTTGTTTTACATCATATTTACACACTTCTTACAGAAGCAAATGAAAATCTCTGCAATTGAATTAAAATTAAACAAAAAGTATGAAAGCATCTAATTTTAATCGATATCATTGACGTTATTAATAAGATATAAAAATTTTGTCAAGAAAAGATGCATAAAAGTTCAACGTACTGTTTCGATATTTTATTATATTGTAATTGATATTGAGCGACTATAAAACTTTGTGAATAAATCATGGTAATCAGCTTTAATCAATCAAAAATAGAAAATTGCTAATCAAGCCTTTTTATGTAAAGAAAAGATTTAAAATTGTCTTGCAAATCAAAATACATTAAATAAGAATATAATAGAGTATAAGGAAAATTTTGAAGAAGTTAATTTTGATTAACACGTGCTCGCTTGCCACAGCACAACTCACATCAGTAACTGAACATACGAAGAGTTAGTTACAAACGTGAATTTTGTTACTTTGACCTTTGCAAATGCTGAAAAGGATAAATTCGACTATCGTCAATGCGATAGCAATACTTGTGCTTAAAAACTCTGACTCAATGCATCTGCTAAAAAACCTTAATTAAAAGTCGCTTCCCTCTCTAACGAGCTCGGCATAACCACTTGCCTCACTTTCTTATTTCTCTCACTGACAACCCCACGAATATTGTTTTTGTTAGAAACTCTAAGTTAAAAAATAATTTTGGTGGATTGTATAAAATTTTCCAATTTTTAACATTAAACGAAATAATTCGAAATTTTAACATTTCCGTTTAATCGAATAATATTCGAATTTTTAAAAATTGCTTTTATTCTTGTATTTCATCAAAAGCAGTTGTTTAAGTTTTAATTTAGTTTTAATTTCTTCCATTTTACGTTAAAAAAGGTTTATTTTTTATAATTTTAATTATAAAAATTAGTGTTTCAAAATTTTTTTAGTAAAACTGAGCGAACAAAGAATGTATTTCCATTATTTTGAAATGAAATTTTTGTTTTGAAAGTTTCAACAACTTTTAATAATTTTTATTCACTTTATCAACTTTCAGCTATTTAACAGTCGCTGAAAATTTTTGTTATGCTCAATTAAATTTTTATCTATCTATTCTTTATAACTACCGCTTTAAAAAAATAAATGATAACCAAACATGTTGCTTGTATTGAAAGCCACAAACTTTCTATCTAAAGCAAATTTATTCAAAAGAAAAAGCAAAATTCGCATAAAACTGAAAGTGATTAACGAATGCTATTTTAATTCAAACTTTGTGGCAGAAAACACGGAAGCGGTGATTGAAATGGTAGACTTTTTAAGAAATTAATATTTTAAATTAAAAAGATTAAACGGTTTCAAGCGTATAATTGTTTTAGTGTAAAAAACTTTCCATCTATATAAACCCATCCATTTTTTGACTCTAGTCACTTGCTGATTTCACATTTTCTGAAATCAAGTGAAAATTTAAAAATGAACTTCTTCTTTTTCCTCTTATTCGTCATTTTCGTTCTTTGTTTTGTCATGTCGGTGGTTGAAGCCAATAATAAAGGTGGTAGCAATATTATCATCAGAGGTGGTGGTGGAGGCTGTCATTGCGGATGGGGTGGATGGCATTAAGCCTAAATGTCCGAGGCAGGCAATATTTGATTAAAATTTGGACCTATTTTCCCGATATTTCCATCTTAAATAATTATATACTATTTGATTTCTCTTAAACATTAAATTAAATTTACTTTTCTAATCAAAATCTATGAAAAAGTTTTTGAACGCTCAAAATGTGATTTAACTTGATTTTATTCGTTATTAAGCAGCAGCATATGTTTTGTAAAAGAAATAATTAAGAAATAAAAAGCGAAAATATAAGAAATGATGTTTAAGAATTAATCTTTTAAAATTTTTCAAATATTTTTAATGCAGTCTTAACCCAAAGTAAAATTTATGAAAATTTATTTAGATGTTCACTGCGCCATCTTTTGTTTTCATTTAATGAATGATTCAATCTCTTGCGTTTCGTTGTTAATTTTATTTTCTAAACAAATGCAATAAAAAAGAACTTCTACAACTTTTAAAAACTTAATTGAAAAACTTTTATCGACAAATTCCAATCAGGTGGTTGATTAAAAAGTCGCATAAATCTTTAGATACGAAATAAATGAAAGTTTAGTTTTAATATTGTCTTAAAAATAATTCAGTAGAAAAACATGTAACAAGTACTCCTACTAGGGCAATAAAAATAGTAATTTTTTTCATAAGAATACTTTACTGCATTGTAAAAACCTTATAATTGATATTAATTATTATTATTTATAAATTTTATTAATTCGTTACATTATATTAATTAAATATTATTAAATTATAAATAATAACTATTTTATAAAAAATTGTTTAAATAATTTCCTTTCATAATTTTAATGAGAGTACCTAATGATTCAGTTGTTAAAAAAACAAGATTAATAAATTTTCTTTTCGCCTTCAAACTCAAATAAGACATAAATAAGAGATAAAATATTTAAATCTCATAAAAATATGAATTTAAAATTGAGAATTTATCTTTTAGTTTATGATGGGTAATATGAGTATGGGTATAATGGATATAAGGGGTAATTAATTTAATCTAAAAAGAAGTGATCATATTTTTAATTTTTTTTGCGCCAATGATTTTTTGTATTTGTTTAAAATACAAGAAAATTCATTTTTATAATTCCTTAAGTTATTTGTGCGTCTCTTTTCGACTTCACAGCTTTAAAAAAATCGTAAACATCAAACTTATTCTTCAAAATAAGGAAAAACTAATTTTTTTTTTCATTACTAATGTTAATGATTTTTTTAAATTTTTTAATGAAAGTGATACGATTCAATCGATTGTAAAATTTGAAATACTCAAAAAAGTTTTTTTTAATGTACACACACAATCATCAATTTATCTGATTCACTAGCGAGATTTGCTAGAGTTGGTAAATTAGTTATTTTCAAAATAGAATCGCGTTTTTAAAAAAATTAATTGAAAGAACTTAATTGATTCTAACTTTAGATTGAAACGCGTAAATTCATTTGTAGTTAAAACACTTTAAATGAATGTGAAAGAATGTTTTTAAATTTTGTAATAAATTTTTGTCAAACACTTTGTTTTGGATGAAGTGTAAGCATTAAATAAACACAATAATTATATACCTCGTGGAAAAATAATTATTATTTCGGTTTTTAGCATTGTTAATTGTATCCAAAATCGCTTTTTCCAAAGTAAATTATCATTTGTCGAGAGAAGTTTGCATTTTATATTAAGATAAATTTTCTTTACGAAAGGGTGCATAAATAAAACGCTTATCCGAAAATCAAAATAGGAAAATAAGGAAGTGATCACTTTTTTGAAATCGATAATACATCTAAACTTAGTAGCAAGAGATTCTTAAGCGTAAATAATAATCTCTTTCACTTTTCACTTTCAAATATATAAACGGAAAAAAAATTTTACAATCTTTATTTTCTTTTTTATTTCACACTTTAAAGTGAAAAAAAAGCTTAAAAATGAATTTTCTCTTTACATTTCTCTGTTTGGTAATATTCGCTGTGTACTTTTTTATTTCTGTGGTGGAAGCTGGTGATAAAGGTGGTGACAACATTGTCATCAAAGGTGAAGATTGTTGCTGTCATCATGGACACTGGGGCTGGCACCGTTAAACAACAGCGACGTTACTTACCACAACTTTTTTTGGTTTGGGATCTTAAATAATTTTAATTTCTTTTTTTCTATTTTCAATTTTTAAGTTTATTCTTCTTTGTTGCTTTTTAATAAAACTCGACTTGCAAGTTGAAGAAAGTGTCCTCTTGCTTTATTTTTAATTTTTCCGGTCAAAATTTTCAAATTTTTCAAATTTTTTTTTTCTAAAAATTATTTTTTATTTGGTGATTTTTCATTGAATTTTATCGATAATTATTTAGAGTAGATTTCCATATCAAGAATTCTTAATTGTATTTTTGTGTATTTTAATGTAAGAAAGAAGTTTATAACAGAAATGTAGCGTATTCGAAGATTTTTAAATTAATTGTTTATAATTACTTTACTTACATTTCAACAATCTTAAGAGTTTTCCCCATAATTAAATTTTTTGACAACCGCCCTAATATATCATCTCTTAGCTTTAACTCTGAAGTTTAAGTTTTGTAATTTAAACTGTGTAACATGTGGTAAATAAATTTTCGAAAAGTTCATCATATTTATTTAGGTGATATTTTAAATAATTAAAATTGAAAATTCTCACTTTATGTTTAAGATTATATTTGATAACTTATTATTTTAATTTTTAAAAGCTTACATCACTTAGCCGCAGTTTACAAGTTCATTTTTAAATGTAGATACTTGTTTGCTAAGTTTTCAGCAATGAACCTTAATCAGCCATGAATCTCGATGAATTCGTGAAAGAATGTTGTCCACTCTAGTCTTTCTTAAGTTTTTTCCTGTCATTCCGAAAGCTTTTCAAAAAATTCTAAACTTTGCTCACGTCATTTTTAGAATCTTCAACACTTTGGTTGTTTTTGATTAAACTTAAATTAAATTAAAATTTCGTTACTTCATTTAATGCAATAGTTTCGCTGTTAAGTTGATGAAAACAGAATTTAATTTCTTTAATAAAATGTGTTCAGTTTTGAATTTTTAAAACAAAGGTTGAGATCAAGCTAGAGTAATATTTTCAGCAGTAATAATTCTCAATAAATAATTTAATATTTCTATCAATATAGTAAAAAATACAAAAAAAAAGAGTAAAGAGTACTAAAAAAATTAAATTCAATGTCATAAAAACTCAATTCATTCTCCTTTCTGTCAATATTTATCAATTTATCGCCAAAAGAAATTTAAATTGAACAATTTTAATCTACAGCTTCATCCATATTACTTTGCTATCTCTGCCATTCAACCAGATTTTTTCCAATGATTTATGATAATGAGATAGCAAATTAATTTGCATGAAGCTCTGTTTGATTCTCTTTATTCTTCATTCTTTCTTCTAGTTTATTCAATGATAAAAGTTTCATTTCCAATTTTAATACCAATGATGAAGCCATTGAAGAAAGAGTAAAACTGATTTTTATTAGAAAAAGCAAAGCGATAATTTGTTTGAAGCTTTTCTCATTCATTAGACAATTAAAAAAATATTTTTGATTTTTAAAGTAATTTTTTATTTTCTATCTTTTGATATACAGCAAAAAAATCCGAAAATAAGAGGTTTCGTAATAAAAAAAATTCAAAAATCAGTAAACCATACCAAAGATTTGCTCAACGAAGCATGAAGAGGTAGAAAGTGAAAATAAAACAAAATCATTTCACTGAATTTACATTTCAAAAACAGAAGAAGAATCTTATCGCCAACCACCACAGCAGCAGCCACCATCACCGTCTTTAATCACAATATTGTCGCCACCTTTATCACCAGCTTCGACCACTGCAACCGTAAAGTAGAGAGAAATCATCGCGAGCAGCAAAATGAAACAGTAGAAATTCATCGTAAAGTTTTCAAAACTTTAGCTTTGTTCAATTTTTTCGAGTGATTTAGAGTTGATTATGACTTTCACTGTCAAGTTTACTGCATTTTATATGAAAGAAACTTTTATGCTTCATTGATTACCGAAACTCCGATTAGTTTAAATTTAGTCCAATTAACTTTTTTTTCTGCATTAATTCAGTTCTTATGTGGTCATAGAACTTTTCTTTTTCGGAAAATTTTAGCATTTAAATTTATTTTTAAGCACAACGTTTCTATTTGCTTCTCTATATGTGATTTGTAAGTGTAGAGGTTGAAAGCACAATTTAAAGCGCAATATTAAGAAACTGATAAGATCAAGAGCGAACAAAATTAATTAAAGTTAACGGTACCAACTAAGTATTTGTTGTATAGTTTCAGCTATTACGGTTTTGTATGAAAGCGTTTTTATTTTTATCTCTGTTCACACTGAAAACAATTATCTAAATTCAGAATTTAAAATTAAAAAACATTAAAAGTAAATCTCAGTGAAAATTTTAGAAGAAATTATATGAACGATTAAAGATCAATTCATAAAATTCTGATCCTCAGAATGATAAAAGTTTTTCACAAATTGTTTTTATAATTTTCTTAAATCAAGCAAGCAGAAACTTTATTAGAATTGTTCAATTTTATGTTAAATAGCATTAAACAGCTTCGGACAAATTACTAAACTATCTTCGCTGTTTTATAGCTGATTTTAAAAATATTTCTCTTCGTTCAATCATTTGATTAGAAACAGAATATAAAAAAGTTCATGAAAGTTACAATAAATAAATCGGGTTCAGCTAAAATGAATGTTTAATGTTCGATAAGTTAAAAATTATTTCAATTTTTAATCAAGAATTCTTTATTTTAACATGAAATCATCTAATGAAATAGAAAAAAATTGCTAATGTTGGCCTTTAAAATTAATTTAATATCTTCTAAATGCGACTTGATATTTTCATCTTGTTTTTGTATGTTTTTGTTGTGGAAAGCAAAATCTTTTTTAGTCATGGAACACTTCATTATTTGAGATTATGAATCAATTTTGAATAAAATCCAAAATGAATTAAAACGTCATTATCTTAAACAATTTTCCTAAAAGTAGAGTAAATAAAAATCGTGTTCAAAAATAAATTAGTATTATGCTAAAATGTGAAACTTCTCCTAGAACAAGTTAAACTCATTTTTTTATCATTTGCTTTCACAAATGATCTGACAGCAATAAGCAACAAAGGAAATGCACACTGAACTTTCACAAAGTATTGTCTTATTATAGGGTCATGCACCTGCCGTGTGATCGGTACAAAATTGAAAGCGATCACCGATCACAAATGAAATTCTCACTTTCATTGTTCCGATTTTCGTCGCCAAGTAATCTTCAATTCAAAGCTTATCTATAAAAATTTGAGATATAATCGGAAAATTTTTTTCCACTGAAATGAAATGAAAAACCATTGTGAAAAAGCCGAGTTTAAAATAATAATGTTGATTTCAAAAAATGTAAAACGCTCTTAATCTTCCCAATGCTAAGGTAAAGGAAATTTTTGTGATTTTATCAAAAAGTGTTTAAATTCACTTAAGTTCAAAACAAAAGATTTGAAATCTTTTTTTAATTGTTTGGAAAACAACGAAAAAGTTAAAAACGAAATGGACATATTTTTCACGAGGTTGAGCAAAATTTTTAATTACTCGGAAAACACGTAAGACGTGTAAACAAGAGAAGGTTATCGACCGTCGAGCACAAGCCATAGTCAAACAAACTTTCTTATATGTGTTCGGGGTCAAGAAAAACGATGGAAAAATTAAAAAATTAGTGAGGGCATTTCTTCGCGGTCACAATTTAATTTTTTGTCATCGTGTTAAATTTTCAAAATATTTTTACTAGAGCCAAACAGAAAATATAAACAAGTTTATTTACAAGTTTTTTAATTGGCAAAAAATTAAATTTTTACTATAGAGGAAATCCCCTCACGCATTTTCAAATTTTCCATCGTTTTTCTTGACCCCGAACACACATAAAAAAGTTGGTTTGACTGTAGGTTGTGCTCGACAGTCGAGAACCTTCGCTTTTAAGTGCAAAAAATGGTTTTCTAAGAACACAAATTAACGCTTCTTTTGGATTTACAAATACTTTTGTCTTTAACTTAGTTTAACATTAAATAGCTTAATAAGTGCAAAAAGTGAAAGCTCAATAGACGCTTCATTGACACTAGAAGATACTTCAATGAAAAATTGTATAAAGATTTTTATCATGAAAAGAACATTTTTATTACTTCACCTTCATAAGTTTTAACAAGAAAGCTATTAAATTACTCGTGATTTAATGATCTTTCAACATTTTAATTTTGATTATGAAATTTTTCAATAAAATTTCTTCAACACAAAACTTGCGAAATCTGATATCTGATGTTTAAAACTTGTTAAATTTTATTTTTGAAAGTTTGCGTAATTGTACAATTAGGAAAACAGAAAAGTAGCTACTGCGCTACTAGCGATTGCGCGATTAGGAGGTCACTTTTAGGTCACATTGTTGTTCCTCTCTTCAAACCACGTGTCCGACTACTTTTTTGTTTGCTTTTTTGTAGCTTGTAATGTTCTCATTACTAAGTTCTAATTAATTCCTATGAAGCAAATTTAAGAATAAAAACTTAGAAATAATTTTGATGGATGTTCAAATTTCGTTTTTTACACAGTTTGTTGCATCAAACACATTTTTCTGTTCATTAAAGCAAAAAATTGAAAAAATTATGACCTTTGTTCTTATGGTT
>NCKU01003715.1:0-14099 GCA_003675995.1 Dinothrombium tinctorium | reverse complement strand
AAATTGAATACTGCTTTCTAACAATGTTTTGCAGTGAAGTTCTCTTAAAGTAAAGTGAAAGATTTTTCTGGACACGGGTGTACATTTTTGGACAACGTACAGTTTAGTGCGTAACAATGACATTTTCTAAATCAAAAGCAGCAAAAAAAGCTTGAATAAAAAAATTAGCTCAATTATTAAAATGCTTAAATGCTTTTTCAATAAAGTCAAACCCAAAAGAACTTTTAATGCATCAGAAATTGTTGAAAGCGAAAAGAAAGCACAAAATGAACATTTAGCTATGCAAAGCATCAAAAATGCTTTTGAATAAATTTGCCACAAAGCAATTAAAATGGTTAAAACTAAGAAAATGCGAAGCGAAAAACCAAATTTTTCGACGCATTTCGCAATCGGATCTTTGGGAATTTGACATCTTTTTGTTAAAACTAAATGAATTGAGTTGAAAAAGGCAGAAATTATACGAACAATAAAAAATCCTTCTGTGATTGAATTCTGCAATATAAATTAAATGAGTCGAAATAGAGAGGAAAAAGCTGCCAAATCTCCATTTAGCGTGAAAGTGAATTCAAAGCTTTTATGAAATTGAAAATTTCATTTTTGAAAAGTAGGCAAAGCATATTGAAAACAATTGAAATTGGTCATTTCTTGTAAAACTACAGATATATAGTGAAGTGCAAAGTGAAGTGATAAAAGCAAAAACTTTTTTCCGATTCAATAAAGTTAAGTAAACTTACATTTTCATTGCTTACAGAATTGCGTTTTTATTCAATGTACGCGATTCGAAAATAGAGTTTACCGTTAGAATAAAACATTGGATTCGTAAAATTGTTGGTGATTCGCAATAATTGCAATTGCCACTCGCTCTTTTCTGCCCATCATTTTGCTTCGTTGAGAAGCCCATGCATTTATGCAAGTAACAATTTCAGCGTTTGAATTTCCTATCCAAAAAGTCAATTAACTAAAATTGGAGGAAATTGAATACAATTATAATAAAATACTTTTTCTAAATGGAAAACAATTGCCAAAGCCAATAACATCGCAAACACGAGCTTGTTGCATGTTATCTTTTAAAACAAACGTTTGTTTCGCTTCTTATTTTGATTTAAATAATTTGTTTTTAATGAAATTTGTTTTCAGCTTGAATTAATTATTTTTGAAGTTGAGTATTTTTAATTACAGAAAAACAGAAAAAGAGTTTAAACCAAACAAAACTTTAATTTCATTTCCTATGAAATGTTTTGAGAGCCAAAAAGAGGCCAATTGAAAAAATCAAAGTAAACAAATAGAATAATCGTTATCCTTCTAATAGGAATTGTTTCAAACAAATTCATTAAGAAAAAAATTCTTAATTATCAAATAATTAACCCAATCGCGTTTTGTGAAATCGCATCAACATTTTGATTGAGGAAATCGTTCAAATTATTAAGAGTGAGAATTTTAATAATTAAACTTTTATGATTTTTTTGCTGCTCTTGCGAACTTTTAAAATTATGTTTTAAAAAATTTTTCGTATAAAAATATATTCAAAATAATAAAGTTTATTTTCTAAAATTGAGATAAAGCCTCCTGAAAAGGTAAAATGTGATTTTCAAATTATTAGCGAGAAAAGAAAAGTTTGTTCTAAAGTCAAAATTTGACCAATTTTATAGAAACAAACTTTTTGTTTCACTTATTATTGTGAGTTATGTAGTGATCCACTTAAAAGAGAGAATTTGCTTTGGGCAAATGCTTTTTTATTTTCATAAAGCCCATTTTTCTGTTGATCCTTTTTTGAAATTGTTTTTTTCAAAATGAGAAAAAATTCAAAACAATGATTGAGGTAATAACAATTTCTTGAAAATTTTATAAAAAGAAATAACAATTGCTTATTAAAAATTTCAAATAGGTAAATAGCTTGCTCCCAAAGTATCAATAATAAAAATAAGATAAAAATGATAATCGTGATTTTCACGAAATAAAAACAAATAGTTTTATTAAATGCAAACAATAAACATTTTTACATTAAAATCAATTTTTACTGAAATAAATCACCATGATCAAGACATTCATCTCAAATTGTTGAGTGAAAATGTTAAAGAACTAAATTGAAATAAACTAAATAGATGAGTCAAAATAATTTGAAATCCCAAAATCAGAAAATTTTTATCACTAAACACCATAATGTTTTATTTTAAATAAACAATTTTCAAGTTATTATACAGTGACTGCCAAAAAAGTTACTTATCTTTCTCTACTCAAAACTTTTTTCACTATTAAATTTATAGACAATATTAACTTTCTGACCGTCAATAGACAAAGTTGAATTGTTTTTTCTTTGGATGTGTGGTATATCATTCATTAAGTATCGATTAGAGCTTTATCTTTTATTAACACGAACAAGTACGACAAGATGAAATCTGAAACGAGTCCGCAAGACTGTGCCTTCATATCACGAAATTTTAGGCACGGTGACATGAAACGCACAGACACAAAAAACTCGGACTCACAAAAAAAAGTTCTTACGAATGAAACAAAAATTTTTTATTGAAATGCACAAAGGAATAATATTCAATTTTAAAAATAATATTTGTAGGAATTAGATTGTATCGTAGTTAGAAAGAATGAAGAGACTTTCAGCTCCACTTGTACAAGAAGCGAATTCACAGTTTAGTCAACCATGTCAGTTTTTAGTTTTCCCAAAGTTGTTTTTATTTCAAGCAAGATTTTTCGTGTTTCCGTGCATACCTTTAATCTTGTGCTTGTCACACCTGTTTGTAACGATTGTGAGCGTAGAGCATGAGAAAAGCATTATGACTACGAGTGAAAAGCAGATAGACATGATGAAATTTTAGTATCGATATAACATTTCTTAATTTAAAATTGATGTAAGATGTTGGATATGAGTGTTTATTGCTGACATAATATTTCAGAAATGTTGATTAAATTTTTAAAATTCAATTCATCTTTATCAGTTTATGGTTCCTTAAGCAAATATTTTTTAAACATTAATATCAAGATAATATGAGTTTCAATTTATTTAAAAATTTTATTCTTGGCTTTCAATGAAAAAGTTTCGTTGTTACTTTGAAAAGTCAAAAGAATTTACAATGAAATACTCTCTTTGGAATAATGGTAAATAAAATATGTTTCAAATAAAACATTCTTTTCATCAGATCTAGACATTTCTGAAGCAAATTATCATTGAGAATAATTTTTTTTAATGAAAATTGTAAAATCTTTATTCTTTTGATAAAAATGTTGATGAAAATTTATAAAAATTCAAAGTTGTATTCATTTAAAAGATGAAAAATAAAAATTTGCTCATATAAATCGGATTAAAAGAGTGAATAATAAACAATAAATTAAATTTAGCTTTTATGTCTGAATTTAATAATTTTTTTATGAATCACTAATTAGGAAAGAGCTAAGCGCTCAATTTATTTTGGATTAATTGAGCTTGATCAAGCAAAATTTGGCTGAATTTTTGACGAAAAACAAAATTACGTCTGTTTAATTGAGAATGTAAAGACAAAAGTAGAGTTCACTTTTGCAGTATTACATTTTTATTGTTTCACAAATGAAACAAAATTTAATATTCATTTTAAGATTAAAATTTATATTATCAAAAACGAATGTTGATCGATAGAGTAAGGATTGTAAAATAAAATAAGTGAAAAAGTTTCTAATGAGGCAAGTTTTTCAAATGTCCACCTTAAAATTTTGAGAAACTATGCAAATAAATAGTACGAAGTATGTAAATGCATAAAAATTAAGAAAAAGTCATTTTCGCAATTATTTTTATCGAATATAGTCGCGAAATAAATGAGTTTGAAGTTTTGCAACAGATAAAAATAATAAAACAAAAATTCTCTCGAGATAAGAGCAATAGCTTAGTGGTATAAGCTCTAGCAAACTAATACTTTGTTTCCAATCCTGTCTTATTTTTATTTACTTACTTTTTGAGTGAAAAAGCCTGAAAGATTCACATTTTTTTATAAAATTTAATTTATTTGTGAAATTTAAATTACATTAAAAAATTTCAAACTCATTTATTTTGCGATGTCAGCGATCACGAAAATAAAATTTTCATTCTTATCATGCCTTTACTTTGTACACATTTGTCGAATAAAATCTTTTCTCTACATATTATTGCAAAGCAATAGACTGAAAGATTTTATTTGACACGAGTGTACTATTGACATGCAAAGTTTCGGCAAACTCAGCACTTGAAAAACATTTCTTTTAAATAAAACAAATACGATAAAAACTTGCTATGGCGCTTGTATAAAGAGTTTAAACTTTGATCGCACTGTAAAATTTGAATGTAATGTTAGAAACTTTAAAAATTTACTTCCGCATTTGTCGCTTAGGAAAAAGGCTTAAATTTTTGATCCAAAAAGTAAAGTTTAATTGAGTTAGATTGGTCACCATTGAGAGCTTTCTCTTGATTTGTGCACAATTTTCCAGACTAAATTGTAATTCAAGCAAAGAATTCCAAGTAAATAGAATCATTCATTATTTTTGCTTTTATGCGAATGCTTTTGTTATGTCAAACTAAATAAAAATCACTTCTTTCTAAAACAACTGACACCATTACTTTCAGATCCACATGCTTTTGATTATTGTTTCGTTTTTTGCTTTAATGTTAACTTCTGTTGCCAAAATCACTTTTTGATATCAACTAAATACTCTCTTTAGTTAAAAATTACAAAAGGCTGACACAAGAAAATCGTGCGTTTATATTAATTGAAAATGTTTCGATTTAAACAAAATTTAGCATAAAATTACCTGAAACATTTATCAAATGAATGAGTTAGAAAGTATCGGTGATTTAGAATCGAATAAAGTTGAGAAATATTTTCTTTCTTCCTACGCAAATAATTAAACTGTTTACTTTAGAATGATTAGTATTAAATGCTGGTGAAATTAGAAAGGAACTTACAATCACAGTATCGAAATTGAGTTTCTTTGTAAGATTCACATGCTTTTTGTTCATTTTCAGAAATGATTTCGAATAATGAAAGCGATTTCTACCCGATTGATTCAACGTTGGCATCGAAAAGTGCTCCGAATTGCTTTTTTCACACGAATTCGCCGCACGACGATTGTGCCAAAAATGAATCGTATGGAATGGCAACAACAACTATATATATGGCACGACCGGAAGATATTCTAGAGCCTAGTGCTATTAATCCAGGTAAGTTTATCTCTATTTATGCGATTTCGTTTACTATGTATTACTGAAATTACTAAATTACTGAAATTACTAATTGTAAAATCGTTAAATGCTATTGCAAGCGAATGATGTAATCCCTCCTACCGTTAAATGTTCCTGCAAAACCGTTAAATGAAAGCAAATTGACTTTATCATATTTTCGCAATAAACTTTTAATTCAGCATATTAAAAAGGAAAATTAAAAAGTGTGCTTAAGCTGCATAAAACAAAATAATGTTCTCATGAATGACTAATTAAAGCAAAAAGAAAAAAGAATAAAGTAATGACTACAAGTTGCTTATCTGATCCAGATATTTAAATTTTTCCCATTAAGGTTTGATAATTAATAAACCTTCATTTATAATGAAGATGTCAAATGAATTTTTTTTTGGCAAAAATTAGTTCTTTAGGAAAGAGAACTAATTAAAATTTAATCACGAAAATCGTACAGGAAAAGAACAATTTATTAGTGCAAGATTAAAGCAAGTTATTTCCAAAATGACAATAAAACAACAAATTAAGTATTAAGCAAAAAAAATCAAAATCTGTTAAGAAAAAGCGCGTGATATATATAAAATTGAATAAAAATAGGCAAAAAATTGTTGACAAATAAGCTTAAGGGTTAATTGCTTTGAGAGATATTTTGCTATTTGCCGTTGCTAGAAAAAAAAACTGAATTTGATTCTTGCTTTTGTATTTATTTTACCATTTTAACAAAATATCTTTGAGAAACCATAAAAAAGCAATTGAAAATGAAGCCGCGGGATAAAAATTTTTTCTCGAAAATTATCCACTTGACTATTTCAATAAATTTACATGTCAAAAGTAATAAAAAAAATGTGAGAAAGCAAATATTTTAAAAATTCAAACTCACATATGAATTGAAGAACTAAGCAAATTTTATAAAGAAACTTGTAGATCTGATAAATATAAAATTTTAGAGTTACAAATGTTCCATTATATGCATAATTTTAATGTGAAGTCTGATTTTGCTATTAAGTAAACGTTGACTTTTATGCAATAAAAAAATTAAAAGTATGCATGCATTTTAAGAATTAACTCATGCCTTTTATCAAATAAAATGACTTTGACCATAGAGAAATTTTGTGACATCATAGCATTTAATATAAGAAAATTTAAATTTTTCTATTTCAAAATTAAAATAAGTTTTCTTAATGATATAGTGAAACCATATCATTTGAATATTTATCATATTTGAATTGAATTAGCCCAACCATAATTTCCAGAAGTTACATTCTGCAAACACAAACAAAATTTTAATAACTTTGCATATTAAATTTGTGTAATTTTGTGAAAAATTTTCATATAATCTCCCTATTTTTTGTTCATTTATAACTTGCAATCCTTTCTTGACGAGAACTATGTTTGTGAGTAATTTGATTTTATCTTATTCGTGCAACTCTATCTCAAATTTGTAAAAAGATAAATTTTGATTTAAAAAGAATTTGTGAAAAATACAGAGAGTACTGAAAAATTAATTTGCTACATGTGCAACTAGAAACCTGTTGATTTTTTTGTAAAAAGCTAATTAATTTCTTACAAGCTTCATATCAGATGAATAGGCAGTACTTTCATTCAATTAAAATTATGAATTCATTTATATAATGAAATATGCAAAAGAAAAACTCATTTTCCACAATATAGATAAAAATAATCTATAATTTGTCTTGGGTAAATCTGTTTTCTATCTGTAAAAAAGGATAAGTGAAGGAAAATTTCATTCAACATAACAACTAATAACTGGTTCAAATTTAAATATCAATTACTTATGGAAGTGTTTTAATATCTGATACATTTTTTCCATTCAAAGCTTTTCAATCATAATTTAGTGAGTTCTTTCTTTTTTGACAGCGTTAAAGAATTAATCCGAAAGTTTTTACTTTTACCAATTCAATACGCAACAAACTTTTAAGCTAATTTTGGAAAATTTTTTCATTTTTAAAATAAAAACTTTAAATAATAACTTTAAAAGTAAAACGACTTTGAAATTGAAAGTATAAATGCATAATTTTGGATAAAATTAACTAGTTTGACTTGCGAAAACTTTAATTTTAGGTATTTAATGAATCTAAACTGTTATTTATCTATTTTTGAGAAAAAATTTATGTCGGATAATTATTGTTATACAAATTGAACATTTTTACTAACTGTAATCTATAGATGAATAATTATGTTTAAAAAATTATACTTGATTTTAAAGCTAAATAAATAAATTTGAATTTAGTCTTTTGATTAAAATACTTGTAGACTTAGCTCGAAGTATGTTGTTGAAAAAATGAAGAAATGCTTCACACTTATAAGATAATATATAAAACTATAATAAAAAATTAATATATTAATATTAATATAAAACTTATTTATAAACATTTTATGGGCACTTAAAAAAAGTAAATTTATTCCTTAATAAAAATTTGGAATTTTAAAGGAAAGACGTTCAACTAAAACAAAATAATCGAATTTTTTATCAGATTTTTTTGTTTTAAATTATTAATAATGTCTTCGAAAACATCGATTACATTTATAGTAATGAAATTATCAGGATGTTCAGGACTCGTTAAAAATAAAAGAAATGATCAGGACTTGTTAATAATATATAAGCTGTCTATTACTGTCTTTTACCATTACTAAGTTGCTTCCTTTAACTTTCATTATTAATATCCACTTACTGGCTCGTTTCTTTGTAAAACATCAGTTTGACTCAAGCTCAATCTAGTAAATACCTCATTTTTTGAACCACAAAACCTATGAGCAATTTTTTCTACTCTCCAAGTTTTTTATATTCCAATCAAAATGTAATATGACTTAAATTCAATGAGTTTCACTTAATTTTAGCTTAATTTTTGATTAAACTATCAGCAAAGTTTACTAAACATTCTGTCGTGAATGATCTCATATTTGTGCTAAGATTGAAATGAGAATAACTTTATTGGCAAAAGCAGCATTAATCTTAAGTTTCGCAATCGCCGAATCTAAGTGGATTGTGCATCAATAAAGTGCGTATTCAAAAGATTTTTTCCTTTTTGTTTACTTCAACGGAGCGCTAAGCACCAAATCTCAGTATATAAATCCAGCATGAATGCTGAGCATAGTTCCATGTGTGACAAAAAATAAAAATCATTCTCACATATTTAACTCTGGCAACATTTTTTTCCGAAAAAAGCATATTTTTTATGCTAAGAATTGTTTAAGGCCAGCATTTTCACCAAGCTTAGAATTTTTTATTGAAAATAACTTTAAATTCTGGGCACGATTGATGAATGATTAGTATTTATTGAATAAGTAAAGTTTTTCTTCAAATCTGAGTGCAGCGTAGCTGCGTTTATTCCGTCAATTCTGCATTCGATCTTTTTTTGCCTCTTGCTGAATCATTTCATCCAAATTTCGTGATTTATGCACGTGATCGTGTGTGAAAATAACGTGATGAAAAAAGTTAAGAATTTGGCTTTCAATTGATTAAATAAATTTTTTTGCCATAGACTTAATGTTAAGTTTGCATGCGAATAACTGAATTCACGCGTATAATTCATCACTATTATGTGGATAATTTTTAATGCATAAATGAAGTTCTATCCACATACTAACATAATCGAAGTAAAAAGTTTACTTCTTTGCTTTTGCTTTTCAAAGAAATAAACTTCAATTGCAAATCAAACAATGCAAGTTTATTTGAAATCGGAATCGAATAATAAAAAGTCGACTTCTTGTCAGTAAAAGGTTGTCAATACTCACTAATGATATGAATGGAGGCTTTAAAAATACGTATAAATTAAAAGATTGAAAGAAAGCTGACCACACAGACTTTTTTAATAGAACAATTGAGTGCTTTTGTTAGGCAAAAGTTTCCAGTAAGTGACCATTTCGAATTTTTGAGCAATTTGACCCAAAAACATCGCTCGTGCTAAGCGCCACTGTTTTGATTCTTTCACATTTGAGTCTTTTTCAACTTATGATATTCATTCATCTGTACAACTTTCTCTAACTTTCTAACACGATATGTTTAAACGTTTAAATATTTAGTGGAAGCTTTGAAGTTCCGTGATTGTATCTTGTCTACCATTGGTTAAATGGTCGTTTAAAATTTTAACAAAATTTATTTGAAAGTTAAATCAAATTTAAATTTTTTACTAGTATTAACATTTAAATTCTTTATTTTATATCTTTAAAAATCGTTTTAAAAATAAAGAGGAAGATTACTTCTTAACAAATATATGATTTTACGTCCATAAAGGGTCTTGAACTATAAATTATTGATATTAATATAGGTAGAGCTTATCTTCAAGTCGAAATGTATCACTCTAGTTGTTACTGTGTACCGAAATTATGTTTAAATTTAGATTTCTTATCTTTTTTAAATTCTGTTCTCGTTTACTCGCACATTTTTCAAAAACATGAAAAGTTTATTCACTTGCGAACATAATAATTATGTCTATTGCTAAAATCTTTCTTTTTATGCTTCTCCTGAATAGCTTCACGAATATTTGTTTTTGAAAGCATTATTGATGAGCTTCATGTAAATGACTTAACAGAATATTTACAAAAAAGTTAGTTAAAAAATAACAAATATTTCAAGATTAAAACAAAATATTCGATAGAAAATTAGAGAGAAATATAGCACAAAATTTAGAATATCAAGATGCAAACGTGATGAAAATTCATGAAGTTGTTCACCAAAAGCATAAAAAACGTTCGCCATAGACTTGATTGCACGTGAAACAATATGCAACAAGCGTAGTGTGCACAAATGGATATAGGAGCTTTTCATTTGAATCTTTTTTAGAGTAAAATCTTGTGAGAAATGCTATGAAACGATTTGAATGGTTTCCTTGTAAATATCATCAATTTTTTTTAACAAATTGAAACTCATTTAACAGAGAAAAGATGAGGTTCATTTCACAGCTCATTATGTAAATGGAACAAGAAAATATAGCAGCTCATATTGAATCTCTTTTTTTAACACAAAAATAGTTCAAAAATGTCTTGCTGCAATGAACGAAATTATTTGAAAAATTTTTGAAAAAATGTTAAGTTCAATTTCAAACTCACTGAAGTGTTTTTGTCTCAAGTACTAAATTTTCTAAGTGTATAATGCATTTGAAAAATTCATTTTTATATATTAAGATCATAATTTTTAAAGTATTTTAAAAAATTGAAAATAATTAGTTATTTTTAAATTTTTGAGGTCGCACATTGGGAGGCAATCAAAAATTAAACGAATATTTTAATTTAATTTTTTATTGTAAAAGATTTCGCTTTTAAACGATTACAATCATATTTTTTCCATAATATTGAAGTACCTCTATGCAAAATTTGAACAAAATCTCAATTAAGCTGTAAAAATCTTTTCTCAAAACTTTTAAAGCAAAGTTTTAAACATTCAAAAAAATAATACATAAATAATCAAGTGAAAATTTTCAAAACTAATATTTTAACCGAAACTTGTTATATTAATCTGATCTTAAGAATCGTAATACGTCAGCTTTATTAATAATTCTTTTTCATAATTGGTAGTTCGAAAATTAAAATACAATGTTAATTTGTTAAATATTACAAATGCTTGCAACATAATTACAATGACTTTTAAGAGCAGGAAAAGCTGCAAATTAGAGATCTAAAAAATAATCACATTTTAATTATACAGAAAGTACAAAAAAAGAGTTTAAGCAATGTACTCCTGATTCAAAATAAAATGTTTCAATTATCGAAAGTGAGCTTAAATGCAAAGCAACTTTTACGAGACTCTCAATTATTCGTGATGCTTTGCAGTTGAGCTTACYTTTCGATAATCGAAACATTTTATTTTGAAACGATAGTAAAAGTAAATAATTAAATAAATAATTAATACAACCTTGTCCTTTCAAATACTGAAAATAGTCCTAGAGATCTTAATTGAATTAAATTGAGATTAGTGTAAGTGTACACGTTTGAAACACTCTCTTTAATTTTGTTTAAAAAAGTGAGTTTAAAAGTAATTGTTTACGCTGAAAAACATATCAAAATAATTGTGAAAGCAAGAAGAATTTAATAGATTAATTTTTTGAAACGAATAAACGTTAATTAAAAAGTAAATTTAAAAAATGAATTTTCTGTGATAGTGACTGTAATCAATGTTTATCATTTAAACTATGAAGTGTAGAAATTGTGAATCAGACACTAAAAGTGGTGATAAACTTAAACAAGGCATTTGCTGTGATGGCTGCAGTCAATGATTTCATATACAATGCCAAAATATTTCATTTGAAGAATTTCAACTTAAGAAACAATTAAAATCAACTGGCTTTATTTGGCTATCTGGATCATGCTCACAATCATTTAAAGAAGCATTTAAGAAAATTAAAGAAGTAGAAGAAAAATTAACAACAAGTATTGATGAACTAAATAAACAATTATCTGATATAAAAAAATCAATTAGTCAATGTGATCGAAATATTAAAAATGCTTTGAATTCTGATAATATCTCAAGAAATTATGCTGATGATATTAATGGAATCCTGAAGGAGATATCTTTACGTAAGTCAAAAGAAAAATCAGTAATTGTCTTTGGTCTTAAAGAGGAACCAGATGAAATGGAAAGCATTAACTCATTAATTAAAACCTTAAATTTGGAAATAAAAATCAAAAATAAATTTAGGATTGGAAAAAGTACAAATAAACACCGTGCACTTAAAATTTCCTTTGAAAGTGAAGCTGATGCTAATCAATTTAAACAAACATTTTGGAAAAAGTCTACAAAAGGATTTTTTAATCGTATTAGTATTCAACATGATCTTACTAAACTTCAACACGAAAATTTATCGAAAGTAAAAAATGAACTTAAAATAATAAGAGAAAATGGAGAAAATGTAAAAATTTCCTACCAAGATGGTTTTTTCAGTTAAGTCATATAAAAAAACGAAATCATGAAAATAACTTATTTAAACTGTCAAAGCTTAATTTCTAATTTTGATGAGATTTTTACATACATCTGAACTTCAACCTAATCTGCTCCTTTTAAGCGAAACACATCTAACAAATTCTATTTATGATAATGAAATTTCTATTCCTAATTATAAACTAATAAAATGCGACTCTTAATCAAGATTTACAGGTGGTGTGGCAATATATATAAAATCAATAATCAACTATATAATCCTGAAATCAATTAATTATAATCAAAATTTTTGTCTCCTTTGTCTCTCAATAAGTGATCTAATAATTGCAACAATTTATCATTCACCCAATCGGAATCATATTGATTTTATAAGAGAGCTCAATGAATTTTTCGAGAGAATATACTTAAAAAATTTCTTTTGATTGGCGATTTCAACATTGATTTTTCAAAACAAACGTCACTCAAAAACTGCTACAAATGAGCATTAAAAATTTAAATTTCATCAAATACAAAATGAACCAACACGTGTTAATCCGAACTCTAAAACTTTAATAGATTTGGTTATTACTAATGATAAGGAAGCAAAATTGTATATTAATCATAATTTTAAAATTTCTAATCTCGAAATAATTATTCCAGCAGAAGCTATTAGTAAACCATTTCAAAAATTTGGGTTAGATTTTCAAAATTTTTCATCTGATCTTTTCATTGAGCATATATTATGCTAACTTATTTCAAACAATTGATTTATTAGCTCTATATAACATGAAAGTTTTAAAACAATCATTCAAAAAGCATCCACAATTTACTGCTTAAATAAAAAGGCAACAAATATTGAAAATTGACCTTTATATTCAAGCCAAGAGAGAAAACACACAACAAAGTTGGAATTTGTACCGTAAATAGAGAAATCTCCTAACAAAATTACTGCGTTTAGAAAAAATTAAATTTTATGAAAAAAGAATTGATAATTGTAAACACAATTCACGAATTATGTGGCAAACATTAAAACAATTAACCTGTTCAAAGACAATTGAAGAGCTAGATTATGGTGTATTCGATAATGGAATCGAAGTTGATCCTTACAAAATTTCGAATAGATTAAATGAATATTTTGTGAAGAGTATTGAAGAAATCATAAGTTCAATTGGAATTGATCTTAATTCGCAATTTGTGGGAACTGAAAAATTAAGAAATTATCTTATAGAATTTAATGATTTCAAGCCAATTACGTATGAAAAACTTGGTACTATTGTATTTTCTTTAAAAAGTAAAAAGAGCATTGATGATATTTCAATTGATTTAGTCAAAGAAGCATTTGAATTCATTAAATTGCCTCTACTTACAATTATAAATATTTCTTTGAAAAGTGGAATTTTTCCCGAATCATGGAAATGTTCAGTCGTCGTTCCTATTCAAAAAGTAAAAAGATCACAAAAATGCAACGATGTAAGACCTGTTAATATGTTGCCACTTTTTGAAAAGATTTTAGAAAAATGTGTTTACGAACAATTGGAAGATTTCTTTCTAACTAATAATCTTTGATATGAATTTCAATCTAGAATTATAAAAAATCATTCATGTGAAAGTATTATTCAGCTTCTTATATCAAAAATTATAAAACATTTAGAACAAGAACATTATATTGGACTCTTGTTTTTGGAAATAAAGCGAGCATTTGAAACATTAAATCGTGAAACTTTAATTAAAACATGAAAAATTATGGAATTGGTGGAACTGTACTAAAATGGTTCACCTCTTATTTATCAAATAGATCATAAGTAATAAAATTTAAAAATGAAACATCATTGAGGAAAATTGTAAGTTACGGAGTTCCACAAGGATCGGTCTTAGGACCTTTTTTATCTTTAATTTACATAAACGATCTAGTAGAAGTCTTAAACAAATCAATTCCAATACCTTTCGCTGACGACACAAGTTTAAGTTATGGAGATAAAAATTTTGAAAATGTTATCAACACTTAAATTTGAAGCTGAAAAATTAATAAGATTGATG
>NCKU01003714.1:0-14286 GCA_003675995.1 Dinothrombium tinctorium | reverse complement strand
AAAAAAAATCAAAATGCAAATGCATGCATACAAAATCTATGTTTAATTATATGATCGTCTACATTATGTTCAAATGAATAGTCAAAATTATTTTGATTTCTTTTTCGATCGATTTAGAGTAAAAATGAATATCAAACACATTTTCGCGTGTCTAATTTAAGAAGCAATAATCATTGATTTTGTTGTAACGAATATTATTTAATTATTAAAAATTGCTCAAAAGCTGAACATAAAAACATTTGACAATAAAGCAAAAGAAAAAAATTAATTAGCCCACAACAGTTTAAAATTTGTGTACAAATTCAATGAGCCATTTAAATTAGCGATGAAGCATCTTGTTTCTTGAATGTACTTTACTTGAATTGGTTTTGAATTCAAAGTAACTACATTCGGCTCTCCATCTACCCCACAAACTACAATTGAAGATACATACTTCTGTGCTCTATACCCATTCTTCACCACAGTCGCTTGTAACTTGCGCTGAGAGTAAAAATGATCAGACAAAGTTTTACCACCATGTCACTTACATTTTCCGCTAAAAACTGCATTAAGTTGTAAGCTCCTTTTGTTTGCGAATCAATCGATTCTCCGTCGTCCCAATAAAGCTCACCATAAGCCTTATAATGTTCGTTGAGTGCCACAAATAAGTTAAAATTCACATTATGAAGATCTTTAGTTTGTAAAACTTGATCATCCGCGAATGGAATTATTTCACCACCGCGAATGAGTACATTTATTTTGTCAATCGGAGAGTCTAAAGTGAAATGCTGTCCGTTGCTGTGGTATGAGCTTTTAAAATCGTCATACCAAACGCCGCGCGGAAGATAAGCATTGACACTTGTCGCACCTTGTTGTAAAACAGGCAAAATCAATAAACTTGAGCCCCACATAAATTGGTTTTCAACGGGATATGAATTTGTATCATTTGGAAAAGTGAAAAACATCGGACGAACTACGGTCTCACCGAAATTGTGAGCACGATAAAATAAAGTGTAAAGATAAGGTATCAATTTGTACCGTAATGTCAATGCATAACGCGATGCTTTTGGAACTTCGGGACCAAGATTTGGCGCAGCGGGATCTTGATCAGGCGCGTTGTTAGCATTATGATTTCGAGAAAATGGATAAAAAGCTCCCATTGCCATCCAACGTGCACAAAGCTCTGGCGTCGTTGCACCGTTAAAACCGCAAATATCAGCTCCCACAAGTGGAATTCCAAAAATGTTGAAATCGAACATAGCTATACAAATATACAATAAAAAAGTTTTATTTTTCTGAGCACTACCTGGAATTGAATATCGCATATCTTCCCAAGAAGAAAAAACGTCACCTGTCCAATGATTTCCATACTGGCCTTGGCCAGCGAAAGTGGATCGTGATAAAATGAAAGGTCTTTTGCCCGGTCTTAATTTCAGCAATGTCCTTTGAAGAAAAATCTGTAAACATGTGTTCAACAAAATTCATTTGGTGCTAACTTGTATGCTGTAAGTGTTTCGTATGTTGAGAAAAGGTTATGAGTGTCGTAATAATTTCCTGCATAAGTTTGGGCTGATGGACACACACTTTTACGCTTGAGCGGCAGATTTCCAGGAAGGTATTGCGGATTTTCAAGCGATGAAAATGGACAACCGTCGAGCGATCCATCCACCATGTTCGATATTTCATTCATATCGATCCACAAACCATCAAATTTAATGTTTGAATACAATCGTTGTGCTTGTTTCACCCAATAATCAGTGATATTCGGATTTGTGAAATCAGCAAATACAGTCTTTCCTGACCTATTCCAAACTCGGCCAACCAGAACTTTACCATTAGAATGTTTGATGAAAATGTTCATTTTGATGCCATCTTCGAATGGAGGATAAGTGTTGGGAGGTTCACCGCCGCTCACACCCGGATCCTTAAGATATGATTAGGAAATTTTCTGAAACGTAAGGAAATCTCACCAGAATCGGCACAAAATGCATTCCTATTTTGTGAAGATTATTGATGAATTGAGGTAAACCAGCAAAATTATTTTTATCGTATGTAAAATCATTGAAGTCTTTCATGTAGTCGATGTCACTCCATTGCACGTCTAACGGAATCTTCGCATTTCTGGTTCTATTCCATGCTTCGACCATACGACCTAAATTATTGTAGCCATATCGAGAAAGGTGAAAGCCCAGCGCCCAAAGTGGAGGCATGTTTGGCAAACCAATCAATTTGATGTAATCAGCGACCACATCGGAAGGATTTTCACCAACGAAAATGAAAAAGTCTAAAACACCACCGATCGGTCGAAATGAAGCAGCAGGTGAGGGTGAAAGAAAGATGTCCATTGCATTGCTATTGAATAAGAAAACGCCGCTTGCGTGTGGTGTACCATCTTCGATCGCAAAGTAGAAAGGATGTGTTCCATAAAGTGGAGTATCGAAAGTCGGTGGTGAATCGAAATTGAAGAATGTGTATCGTTTCCAATTGACATTTTTTCTAAAATGGTCTTTGTGCTCACCGAGTCCGCTAATGTATCGCGACGGCAGCGATGAAGAAAGTTGGTGAAATTGGTTCGAAAATATAAGCGTTCGTAAGTTAGCATTAAATATTTGCCTTCTGTTTGATTTTCGCGTTACAACCAGATTTCCTTCATTAGTTAATTGAACATCATACAAGGGTGATTTAAGCTGCGATTTGGGTACGTTGAGTATTGGAAATTGAGGCTCGAAACGCTTATTATTCGCATCGACAAATTTAACTCTCAATACATTATCTGTGAGCGAATTGACTTCAACACGAACCACTTGAATGTCATTAGGGAATCCGGACGGTCTCACACGATTGAGTTCGATATTAAGGTTGTTTCCATCAGTTGAGTTTCTTTTAATTTGGTAACCAACGTAATTGGGCGGAAAATAACACCAGGGAATATTTCCAGCGGATGGATTTGATGGAGAACGCCAGCAGCAGCCACGATCTGAGCATTTTTGTTCGCTTGCAAATAACTCCGGATGACAGTCGAAACGATATTCGTCTGCAATCGAATTACATTGACCATTTAAAATAGAGCAATGGAATACAAGGATGAGGCACTCGAAGATAAGCAACTCTAAGAGCAACATTGTGATATGAGCTTGTTTTGAGAATTTCAACGCTATTTATTTGCTCGAAAACAATGTACGAAATAGTTATCTCACTTAAGATAGGAAACTTTTTTCCGAATTATTGGCTTATGCTCAGATGATTTTCTATAACCTAGACTTTGGATTTAATTTTTTTTGTAACTGACGTTTGTTGGCATATGAATGCAAATTTCTCTGTGATTTGATAATTAATTAATGTGAAACGCAATTGACTTTAAAAACCTAAAATGATGTAACGTTTGAGAGTAAAAAGGAGCGCTTAGCCCGAGGCGTGACTCTAACCCAGGATTTCTCGCTTGCCAGGCGAGTGCTTTGACCACCAATTAACGAGCCACTTTTCTCATTCACTCTTATCTAAGGGATGCGTAGAACGCGGACGTGACAATAATTTTATCACAAGTGCTTTTATTGTCTAACCTCTTTTTTGAGTCATCACAATTGTTTTTCTTTGTTGAGCTATCGCAATTATTTTTCTAATTAAGTTAAACTTTATAAGTGAAAACAAGCATAAATTCAAAATAGAAACAAAGCATTTCAAAACAAGATAAATCAGCTCTTAACATTTTCTCTGCATCGCTTCTTTTACATATCGACAGTATTCAAGATAATATTAAAGAATTTTTCCGATGAAAATGTGTAAAATTATCAATTTTAAAAAGTGCGTCATACTTCAGACAATAATTTGCGTTTTTTTCTGTTAATTGCCAATTTTGATGAATATCTTACAAAATTGAGTGGTGCATAACATTTACATTAATGGTTCGATTTATTATCGATCGTGCGAAGCATCGACTAAGTAAATGCTATTGTTTTAATTATCGATTTAAATGACGGAAAAGTCCTTTCGTTTATTTTTTAAAATTTTGCAAAATAATCTTTTTAATCTTATCTTAGTAAATAACTAGCTAAAAGGTTCAATGTCTGAAGAGTGACGAATAAATAAATGAGTGAAATATATAAAAACAACTAAACTCTACTTAAATAAAAAAGATTTTGCAAGGGAATAATCAAAACTTATCAGAACAATTATAAGTTTAAATAAATTAAAAAAAATATTTCTTAAGATAGAGAGAGATTAAATGACAAGAAATACAGTTTGAGTGAATTTTCTTGAATATTTTACATGTTTGAAAAACAGAGCTTTAGAGGTTTTCGTAAGAGTTTTCTCTACGTAGTTAGTTAATTAGTTAGTTAGTTAAGTTTATTAAATTCTAATGAGACAACAGCCCTTAAATTGTCTATCACTATTTCTAAAGGGTTTTACTATTTTCACCTCTATCACTATTTTTAAAGTAAAATCACAAATGATCGCTATAAGAGAATATAATATTAATTTTTGCTGTTATTTACGAGATAATTCAACTTCTTGTGATAAGAATCAAATTTTTTAAATTAATACAGTGAATATGAATATCATAATATTTGATACGAAAAGAATTTCGTAATTTTCTAACTTTTAAATCGTATAATCCGACCAACACGAACTGAGAATATCGGAAAGTAAAGTTGCAACTCATAATCCATGCGTCACATAAAATGATTTGATAGCGATTTTTAAAAATATTAAACCGAATATTAATTTCGATGTTTGATGTGTTACATGTTGTGCAATAATTTCATTTTAAAAATGTTACGTTCAAACTGTTTTTACACTCAAGATAGAAAAATGAAAACAAATTAAGTATACACAATCTCAGCTTTTGAAATTATAAAATAAGAAAACTATTTCTACATAAAGAATCAAGATATCGAATTCAGTCTCAATTTTTTTAAGTTACATCGTTTTCATTTTTTAAAAGTTAACTTTTAACTTTTATATTGAAAGAAACAATCTATTCAATACTTAAATCAATGATATGAGCTGGGAAAATTTGTATTAATAAGAGAATCAAGTGTCGACCAAAATGATCAAAACTATTCACTTAATGAATGCATTTGATGTCGATTGGATAAAAAGGGAAAATGATGTTTTTGTTGAACTTGAACGTTTCTTCACATTTCTCTATTTTAACTATCGGTAACAGCTTGATTAGAGTTAAATTTGTGCAAGTTTGTAAAATTTTTAACGATTTATGTAAATCAAACATCGAAACCGACTTAAGGATTAAAATTTTTAAAATCGCTATCGAATCATTTTATGGGTTGTATCCTTTCCCTCTCATATTCTCAGTTAGTGTGGTCGGAGTGAAGATGTTTTTCGAAATATTGAACTACGTGATCACATTTCTCAGTTAGATTGCTTATTTTTCTGATTAAATTTCACATAAATTTGAGTTTCATAGAGGCGATATTTTATCAAATGCATACAAATTATTAAACATACTTTGCTACTTGCTAATGTTTGAAGAATTTCATTATCTACGCGCACCGACAAAATGAAGCAGACTTTTGTTTAAACAAAGAAATTCGAAAGTAATTTATTTTTAATTTTTATAATTAAACTAATTTAATGTAAAAAAAATAAATTCAAAAAACAAAAAAAATAAACAAACAGAAATAAATTCAGAAAAATACATTCAAAAAACGCGCGCAAATGAAAGAACCCAAGAACCGGTGCGTTTGGTTTGCCGGTTTTAGAGTCGTTCGCAAAACCCCGTAACCACAGCGACGGCGAAAAAACCCCGAAAGCGGAAGATTCCCTCGAATTGCATTCCGTTGAAACGGCGTTCGAAAAGAGCGGCGAAAAGTGAGAATTGCAATCTACGCTTTCAATCGCGCATTTTATTTGTAATTCGCGTTCAATTGTATTCTAAATCCGCGAACCCTTTCATCTTTTTTTGCCTTTTCGCCTGCTTTTCATTAAATTTTGCACAAAGCGGAACAAAGCGCGTTTCGACTCGAAATCGAATCAAATTATAAAAGCAAAGCTCGAAAAATGTCGACTAATCAAGTATGGAATCGAACAGTTTTTCGCCTCTTTTCTCAATATTTCACATTCATTCGTTTGCAATCATTTCACTTTTTTTCAGTTTCCTCACGCATTCTTCGCGTTCACGTTTCCTCTTTTGCCTCGAAATTCGTTCGAAACGCACTGTTAATTCGTCTTTTGTTTTAAAGCAGGACAATAAGCAAAATGTGGAGGGCAATGCTGGCGACGCTGGATCCGAGTACATCAAATTGAAGGTTGTCGGGCAGGACAGCAACGAGATTCACTTTCGCGTGAAAATGACCACACAAATGGGCAAATTAAAGAAATCATACAGCGAGCGTGTGGTAAGCCTCAACTTCGCTTCGCTCTCACTTGACTCTAATTGTTGCTTTTTATCTTCGCTTCTCTTCACTCAAAGGGTGTTCCCGTCACCTCGTTGAGGTTTCTTTTCGATGGTCGACGAATAAATGATACCGACACGCCGAAACAGCTAGAAATGGAAAGCGATGATGTAATCGAAGTGTATCAGGAGCAGTCGGGCGGTGTTTCCGTTTCCATTTGAATGTTTTCATACCTAAGCGCATACAAACTCAACAGACAACAAACACTTAATGATTTATAAAATTTATTACACTTTGTTTTAAGCATATTCAGAGATCAGTCAACATCTCTCCTTTTCTTTCCTCTCTTTGAATTCAATCCAAAAGCTATACATATAAACAACTATTTCATCGAGAATACTGTACGAAAAGAATTTTGCTAAACGAGCCTTTTTTCTTTTTGTATTTAGTAAACGTAAATCTCGACATTTCTTAACTTTTTCATTAATTATCATTGATTTCCAATTTGAAGTTGATTTTTGTCACCAAAATTTGAATAAAGAAATAAAATTCGATTTAGAAAATGCATTCATCATTTTCACATCTCATCTTTGTTATCTTAATTTTTTTAATGGTTTAGCGATAAACACAAAATTGCACACAACACGATTGTAATTAATATTTACACGATTTTCATGTTTTTTTATTTACACTTTTAAAACTTTAAAGTAACCAAATTGTGATTGGTCTTTCTTTCACTTTTCAACTATTCACACATCTCGAATTACGCTGTTTCTGAGAAGAAGTTAACCACGGCAACGAGAAATATCTGAAAGTTTTAAGTGTGTTTATGTGTTCAACGGTCTACGATCGATGATCAACACTCACCTCTCAGTCAGTCGTGGTATCGAGTGACCGAAAGCCACAAAAGGTAGTTTATCACAAACTTCAATAAAATGAACTGTAGATTTGAAAGCAGTATGATTAGTTTTAATCACAAAAAACTTAAAACTAGAAAAGCGATGCTTACGGTCTTTGGGTTCGGGAAAGAAACTGATCACATCTGGAGTTTTCTTCGTTTCGGACTGTTTATCGCCGAAAAATGGCGGACTATAGTATCTACCCGATCTTAATCGTTCATTATTTTTTTGTTCCCTCATTCGCTGCATGTCCCATCTTTTTCGACGCCTTTCATCGCTCTCCAATTTAGCGTGACGTCGTGCGAACACTTCATCATCAAGGTTCTATAAATAAGAATTTGATTTTAGTATAATTGAAAATGATTCTAATACAAAATATATTTACTTCTGTTCCTTCGAGAGAATAACAACTTGTGATCGGATGCAATCGCCACGAAGGTACTTCTATTAAAGTCGATTCGTTCTTATTAACATCACAAGATTCAATTTCGCCATCTTCACCAATCAATTCTCTATTCATAACAATATCGTACACAGAATCAGTTTCCATGATAGATAAATTAGAATTTAAAGTTTTTGAATGATTAACAGTCTCGTTGACTTCTTGATCATATTTCTTCAATTTGCCGTTCACTTTTCGCCTTTTACCGATTGATTTCATTTTATTGGTTTCATTTTGATTTATAGAATTGACCAGATTTAATTTACTTTCAGAGTCAACTACTGACTTCGAAAGACGCTTCTTTTTTGCCGATGATGAAGAAAAAGATTCTCTCGTAACAGAAGTTCGTTTTTTCGGTGAACGATCGTCGCTTTCTTGAGAGGTTACACGATCGCACACTGTGTTCGTTTGAGATGCACTACTCGATGGTTCTGATTTATTGACAGACACTGTTTGACTACTACTCGAAGAGACATTCGATTGACTAACTGTGTTCGTTATAGAGCTCGTTGGAGTGGATGTATTATTATTACAGTTATTTGAAAATATACGCGCGAACACTGATGAAGAATCATTGAGCACAGATGAGAATGTTTCTAATGAATCATTTGTTTCGGTTGAATCTTTCGAGTCGACAATCGTCTCCGATTCTTCGGTACTATTTTCGTTTACATTAGCTAATTTACTCGTTAAATAAGTTATTCTCTGCTCCATTTTCTCCAAACGTAAACAAAGCGCTTCACGATCTTGCTTCAAACCTTGCAATTGACGATCTTTTTTCAACAGCTGTTCCTGTTGATATTGTATTAAATCTAATTGCACTAAGATCATACTCTTTAAACGAGCGATCTGTTCTTCATCGTTATTACTATCATCGCTTCGATCGCCGTCTTCGACAACAATAGAATCGATGAGAAGCGAATCGCAAGCGGAGGAAACATTTTTCTTCGCCTCATTATTGTTAACCTGATGAAATGCGATCAATGAATTCAAATTGCCGCCCGCTTTAGTACACGAGATGTGATCGTGAAACGCGGCTGCAAGATTCACTTTATGCACCATTGTTTGATCATTGCTTTGCTGCTGCTGTTGCTGCCGTTGTTGCAATTGCTGTTGATTGGCGTTAGCGTTATTCTGCTGTGCAGCCAACGATGGATTAGTGGTGGTGGTGGTCGTCGTAGTCGTCATCAATGTGTTCGCGTTTAAATTCATACCCGAAATAAGATTACGAATGGTATTCGGTCTGCCCGTCGTTTTTTGGCCGCCGCTGTCGACGGTTTCCGACCGCATTGCTGTTGCGTTGCAATTAACGCATAGCCGCGAAGAAAGCAAAACGCCGCCCGAATTCAATATGCGTACAAATCGAGCGAAAAAACATTGGACGTACGTTCGCTTTTATTTATTTAAATAAATAAATGTGAATTTACTTTTTATGAATTAAGTGTTCGCAAAATGACAGTTTCAAACGGCAGCCATTTCCTCGTCTCTCCGCCAAACAAAGGTGTATCGAACCAATCGCCGTCTCGTTTCGCTGCGCGCCCTTTTCAAACGCTTCGCTCGTTTACGATTTCTCAAAAATAATTTATTTTAATTTTTTGATTTGATTTAAATTCAATTTTAAATACAAAATACGCTTTCTTTTTACTTCTTTCGCGTCAATTCACTTCAAATTGTAGTTTAATATTGACTGAAGCTAACTCAGCGATTAAATATTGCAACACATATGGTATTGATACCGCTTTCACATGATCACCGCTTCGACATGTTCTACAGTACCAAAGGTTTTTGGACACATCGCTTCTATTTACTTCAGCATAACGGCTACTTTCGGCGTTCGCTAAGCTTATCAAAGATGTAAGTAAGCCACATTTGGTACAAATATACGACTGTGAAAAAAATAAATTGTGAAATATGGGTCATTGATTGCTGGGCGTTTGCTTACCAAACTTTCATCTGATTGCGTGAATAATCGATCTCTGAGAAGAAATGAGGCACCGTGAGCAAGAAGTGAATCACGTTCCATTTCACCGAAACGTATACCACCACTTCGCTTGCGTCCTTGTACTGGTTGTCGAGTTAACTGATCAACAGGTCCAACTGAACGCACTTGATACTTGTCACCAACCATATGCCTCAGTCGAATGTAGAAGATAACACCGACAAAAATATCTGCGGTTAGCTCTCTACCGTCTACACCACTATACATTCGTTCAGTTCCAAAATAATTGTAACCAGCTGCTTCAAGCAGTTTTCCATAATAATCTGACGCGTGATTGTCTTCAGAAAACATGAATGGAGTTGCATCGTGCACCAGGCCGTGAAGTGCACCTGATTTGCCTGCCATACTTTCGATCATCATACCGATGGTCATACGGGATGGAAATCCGTGGGGATTAAAAATAATATCGGGAGTCAAACCAGTTTGCGTGAATGGCATATTTTCTTGTGGCCACAAAACACTGCAAATTCCCTTTTGTCCGTGTCTATTTGCAAATTTATCACCTACGATTGGCTTGCGTGGAATATAAAATGTAATTGCAACCCTCTGTAGAACCTCTCTCCCGCTGTCGTTACTCAACGCTTTCACATCACTTATATAAGCAACTTCGGTCGATTTATACTTTTCAGTTCTATATTCTCCAGTTGAAATATTATAATAACTGCATATTGGGTCGTCAAACTCTACTTTTGTGCCAATATATGGAAGTCCGTCAATATCTAATTTATCCGCATAATCAGCACTATCTTGGCGTCCGAACAAATAAACAATTTCACCACCTCGTGTACCGGCAATCTCATGAAGATTCACAATAATAGTCTTGTGAATACTTCCGTGTTTGAATCCTCGTTCTACCGCACCTTTATTTAAAACCAAAGCATCTTCCATGTCATAACCAGTGTATGAAATAACTGCAACTACCGCGTTAGTACCAAAAGGATAATCATCCATATGATAATAGTCGTGTGCAGCTGGGCGCACAATCGGTGATTGAGGCGAAGATATAGAATACATTTTCAAGTCAGATCTGAATTTTAATGTGTGACTTGGCGTTCCCATTGTTTGTTTACCCATTTGACAGCAGTACATATTTCGTGGACTTTGATTGAAATCAGAAAATGGTATTTGATTCGCTAAAATACTCAACATACAAGTTTCAGTTAATTCTTGATGAGTTGTCACATTGGGAATAATTTCATTACCAACTACACAAATATCCATATAAACTTGTTCAAAAGAACCAATTATTTCAACAGACTGCGTCTTCAAATTAAAAACTGGCCGCATCATTCTAGCAGGATTTGAAAATAGGTATAATCCGGCAAATTGCGTAGGTTTATTCGTCTTTGGAACAAATCCGATTTCAAGCAACCTATCGATACCGTTTTTTCCGGTGGCTTTGTAGGTACGAAGTAAGCTAATAAAGTTAACCATTATTGCATCAGGAACATATCCTAAAACTTTGCCATCTAATATTACAGTGTAACATTCAGAAGCTCTAACAGTGAGGGGTTTATCGATTGATTCCATACCCAATTCAACGAGAGTTGCTGACAAGTCACGCACAGAAGATTGACTACTAGTAATCATACACATCGCTGACAGATGGTTAAGTAAACCACAAGGAGTACCGTCAGGCGTGTTAACAGGACACAAAAAACCCCATGATTCAGGATACAATTTTCTACAAGTCGTAGTTTTCATTTCTGTAAAATATGCACCTCTGTGAACAGCACGAAAATGAGAAATGAATCGCCACCAATTAATTTTTTCTGCCATTACAGAAATGCCGGCAGTTTGCATCAATCCTAAGCCTGTTCTCGACTGTAAATTACCAGTGGAAATCAGATATTCCATCGGGCGGGTTATTTCAGAAAATTTCGATGATAAATGCTTCTTAACTTGATTAACTGTATCTTTCTTTGTAGAGTTATTTTCTTCAAGAGACCGCGAGAGTTGCAATTTGACTGATTTAAAAAACGCTTCGAATCTTTCCAATAGCAAAGTAAAATAAATATGTCCACTCATGTAGAGTTCGTGAAACATTGGATTATCAGGATTTTCGATAGCACATTCACCACGGGCGCAGGCAAATAATTTACGTGTCATGTAAACCAACAAATTAAACTTATCGACGTTGTTGTACAGATGAATGGCAATGCATTGCCTAATCGAAGAATTAATTAATAAAATAAAATAAAAATATAATAATTTTTTTTTCTTACTGAAATAAAAAATCAGTAACTTCAGAACTCGAGTACCAAGGAGCCAAATCCACTTTTACACGAAGTCGTTCACCGATAAAATCTTTTACTTGTTGATGAGTGAAGAGACCTTCTTGATGAAGTAATCTAAGCATATTAGTTATGCAACTGCAGTAAAACGTGTCATTTTCTTTGCCTTTGACTAATTCAGTGTAAATGAATTGATCGCTAACGTTGCGCAAAGCTTTGAGAACCATAATTATGGGTAAAAATACTGGTTGTTTCAGATAAAAGAATCGAAGTTTGGCGGTTCCGTTTGAAAGATAATGAAGAACCAGATTCTGTAAAGGGAATAATGAACAAAAAATTTCCGGAATTTTCAATACTAACGCTTCCGATTTGATCATTTCTAACGCAACGAATTGAAATTCCATATTCAGTAAATAATTGGCCACTTTGTTTCCATGATTTACGAGAAATAGCCATTGGCTAGAAAAGGCAAAATTATGATCATTATTTCAAAATGATTGAGCTAGAAACAGCAGTCTTACATAATTTCTTCGTTGAGCGGACAAAAATCTAATAATACGCTCTTTGCCATTTATGATAAAGTAACCTCCGAACTCGCCTGCATCTTCATAACGTTCGACCATTTGCTTCGGAGTTAAATTAGCTAAATTACATCGTTTGGTCTGAAAACAAATATAGTTTTTAAATTTATAAACTCAAATACCAAACCTTTAGCATCACAGGAATATCACCGACAACATCGCTGAATTGTTCAACAACTTGATTGTTTATTTTGATTATGAACGAAACGTTTAATTTAGCTCTGTAAGTTGTTCCTCTCATTCGACACTATTCAAACAGATGAAACGATCGATGAATTCTTAAAGGAGATAAACCTCGGATACTTACTTCGGACGGATAAACTAAATTAGTTTTAGCGACACAATCTTTGTGAACCATCGGATAACCTAATGACACGTCCTAAACGAATGAAGATAAATTATTTTGTAACTGAGCGAAGAAGATCAAGTAAAATACAAACCGCAATTTTAATTTGCAGACGACTTGAATCCGGCAATTGTAATTCTAACGGCGGTATCCACTATTTTAAAGAGGAAGGCAAAAGTCAGAAATACATAACGAACATAAGACAGATAAACTGACGTTGATTCCTTTAACGATTCCTTCTTCGAGCATAAAATTAAATGAATCGATGTGCGCTTTACTTATTTTCCGAACGACCTGTGATTGAAAAACGGTGAAATGGTAAAGATGCGATCGCCGATCGAATCGGAATTCCGATTAATCAAACCTCGAAATGATGCGGTGACAAGTCGCTGTATTCTTTCGAATGGATACGCTTTTGTGATGGATTCGCGCACATTTTCTGCACGTTTCCAATGAATTCGTGCGTCTTTTGAAAATCCATGTTTATGAAAATTGAGAAACGCACGCTTTTCAAAATTGAAACACGCGTTACACACGCTTTAGCAGCGCACTCGTATTCGCTTTTAGCGCGAAACGCGCTCAATTCGAAACTTGATCAATTTTGTGAAAATAAAATTTTTGTATTCATTTATTTAAATGCTTTCACTTTCACTTCGATTGTTGAATTGCAATTTAATGAGCACTCGTCATCGATATTTGCGCTCAAAAGCTACAAATTGACACCAACTAGCTTGTAAATCATGTATTTGTTGCTTCCAACTCGGCATACTTAGGCTGCTTTGCAAAAGCAGCGAAAGCCGAGACTAAGATTCATTCGTTTTTGATTAACCGATGTTAAATATTAACTCATTAGGTTAAATAAAAACTTAATGCAGCGATGGCTGAGAAGAAAAGTGAAGAGCTAACTGAAGAGCTCGTTAATCGACTTGTTTGCAGTACATATGATGGATGATAATTTCACTGTGAATACGTGTAAATTTTGTTCATTTTTAAATGCAATTTTCTTTAGTTAAATGATCGGAAGTAATAATGAAACTTATATTGAAGTGAAGCTTAAAAAGTGTAGATTATAAAGGACCTGATTTTTGTGGAATTTAATTCTTAAAAAGCTAAAAAATTGTGATTTTCTTTAAATACAATTCATTGACATTGTTCTGTTTATCTTATCAATAATTTGAAACAAGTGAAATGAAGTGTCGAACTTGCAATCAAGACACTAAAAGTGGAGATCGAGATAAACAAGCAATATGCTGTGATGCTTGTAAGCAATACTTTCATATTTCTTGTCAAAATGTTGATTTTGAAGAATTCAACATTCAGAAAAAATTAAAAAACAACGGTTTTAAATGGCTTTGTACGTCTTGCACAATGAGATTCAATGAAGCATTTTTTAGAGTTAAACAAATGGAATCTAAACTTGATGATTTGGTAAAACAATTTGGAGAGCTAAAGC
>NCKU01003713.1:0-14286 GCA_003675995.1 Dinothrombium tinctorium | reverse complement strand
ATAACGGTCAGATTTTTTTGCCCCTTTGGTGTCCTTTGTAGAGAGGTTTCACTGTATAACAAAATCACAAACTCTATGCAAATATGTATTTCATTTACATGAAAATGAGCATGAAATTTTCAAACTTTATCACCTGATTCATATTAGTTGATTCAGCAATGTTCGCTAACTTAAGTTTGAAAGCTATTGTTTATTAACAACTGCATTTCCATAGATTTGTTCTTTTCAAGTAAAATTTTTTAATCTTTTTAGTCATATAAAAAATTATTCTTTAGAAACATTTTAAAATGAAATTATTATCTATGATGAAATAACAAGACAGCCTAAAATAAATGATAAATTTTTAATTTCATTAAAAAATAAAATTTGAAGAAACTAGATAAACATTGCTTTCTAGTAGAAAGTTTCTACATGACGTTCAAAAAGTAAGTACATTTTATAATGGATTATAAAAAGAAAACGAAGTGACTAAATATAATTTTTCGCTAATTCGTTTTCTCGATTCTTTTGTAGAGATGACGAAGTGAGCAGCTGATATCAAATCATTTTTGCCAATTATTTAGGTTCAAAGTTGGAGAAATTACGCTCTTACAGGATTATCATTGCTTTTAAATTTTCAAATTGCTCTATTCATAAGTTCTTAAAAATAAAAAATTTTAATGCTAAGCAGATAAACTACTTAGAAAAGTAAAGTAAATATAATACTTAAGCTATTTTTAGCATTTATTTTACAAAAATGTCTATTTTTTAAATTTTTTGAAAAATTGGTATATGTTAAGTTTTACATTGTTGGCAATTAGAAACTGATATTCCTACGTAAAGCGACTTTGGCGTTAGTTTCAATTTTATTTTAAAGTAATATCATATAAAATCAATTATTTTATTCTTACAAAAAAAAATGCTCATATGAGTATCTTTAAAATGACAAATAAAATTAATTGATTGTATATTAAAGAAGTTATTAGTGATCGAAAAATATATCATTCACTTTTTGAAAGCGCTGTACATTTTTCCTAAAAAGCCTGATTGTGAGATCATTATTGTTGAAGAGTTTGCCATTCTCTTATTTTATTCTGCCTTTTGATGAAACTCAAAAATACACTTAGTTTCAAAAAGTTTACAATACACTTAGTTTTTTAATTAAACAAAAATTAGAAAAGTACTTCAAAATGTAGATCAAAAAGTTAACATTTCGTTTTATAACTTACTGTGAGCCATGAAGAGAAATGAACGAGATGAACGAGACGAATAAGAGATGAAAGAGAGAAAGTGAGCATTTTTTTATTACTTCTTGCATTGTTTACTGCTAAACACGACAAATGCCTCTGCGAGTCAGATGACCACTTTATTTAGCGCTCTTTTGATTGCAAAAATTTTGACCATTTGCTTGGCAGCAACCATAGATTAAAACAGAAAAGTTTAATGAAGCCGAATTTATTTGTGAAAGTTTATCAAAGACAAAATTTCCAAGTGAATAATGATAAACCACTAGTCACCAAGTTTTTGTTAGATTTCAATATAAAAACACGCTGCAATTACAGTGTTTTTAAAAATATTCTGTTTATGATAATTTCATTCTTTTATCTCTAGTGAAATATTTATGATCAAAGTAGTCATCTGATCGCAGAGGCATTTGTTGAGTTTAGCCGTGAACAATAGAAGCCGAAATATAAATACTTGTCTCATGTGTCGGCGAACATTAAAAGTGGCTCGTTTTTTTTTTGACTGGCAAATACATGAATAAGTTAAACTGTTGGCAGTCGCTACAATGATTTCAAAATTATGAATTGATTTTTTCTCTATCAATCGAAATTCAAAAAAGCAAAATTTAATAAATACAAAATTCATTGTTTTAAAATTGTTACAATGGTAAAATTGTTATGGTAATGTAAGTGTAGATCAGTTATAGATGGTACGAGTGAAAAAAACTAAAACAATTTTTTGTCAGAAGGAAGAGCAAGTAAAAGCAAAAGATTAAAATTAAAATATGAATTAATTTATATACAAACTCAATGTGAAGATTAAATAGAAAAGCGAATGAAAAGAAAAAATATTAATTTCAACAGAATCAATCAAATTCATTAATTTTCTGCATTCACCGCGTTTTTTAACTTAATTATTTATGTATTCTTTATACTCAGACAGTAATCAAAACAATGCTCTAACTGAACATAGTGCTACAGTGAAACCTCTCTACAAAAGGACACCAAAGGGTCCAAAAAATCTTTCCATTATAAAGGGGTTGCCGTTGTAGAGAGGGCATCTTTAATTGAGTTAACTTAGGAGGGTATTCGGTAAAAGTTAAGTTTATGTGCTTAAACGAAAAAAATATTTTGAACACTTTTCTTTACTTATTTTGGCGTGAGGATTTCAAATCTGTAATTAATTTTTGGCAGCCACCTTCCATTCAAAAGTTAGGTAAGGTTAGGCTAGGTTAGGTTATGATTTTGGTACCTTTGCAAGTTTGCCAAAATCGTAATCTAATCTAACCTTACCTAACTTTTGAACGGAATTGCTGCCAAAAACTAATTACAGATTTGAAATCCTCGTCCCAAAATTAGTAAAGAAAAGTGTTCAAAATATTTTTTTCGTTTAAACACATAAAACTTGACTTTTACATTTCTTTATGTCCAACAACAATTTGTTGTGTTTATTTTTCAAGCATCATCTGGAACTTCTAATTGATGATATAAAAATAAACACTCAAGTTACAGCGTATTTTAGCTTATTTTGGAGCAATTTTTTAAGTTAATGAGGAGTCAAACAGAAGCTGTTACAAATTGCTTTGGTTAAAAGGGATGAAGAGCTTCAGAGTAAGTATTTTATGTTTTTAGAGGATAAAAATCGAAACAAAGTATTTAATTCCTAATCAATCCGATTACATTAATTAGTGCTTATTCTAGGATTTTAACAATTTTGAAAAAAAAACAACAACAAATTTTTAAAGTAAAATCTCTTTACCTGTTTATGTTTTTCTACTTACTCATTTCGGATCAAAATTATTTTGTACTTTTAATTCCAGTTTTATAAACATACCGTTTATATTGTTGCCTCAGCGTCACAAGAATTGAGGTTCGAATGGTGTACAACAGATTTCCTGGCTAAAATAGGGAGTTTTTTCTTCACAAGTAGCACAAATACAAAATGGATTAAAAAATAATTTAAACAAAATATGGACAAAGCAACCAGAATACTTGTGCGAATGTCGGTTTTAGAGACGCGTTGAAGTTAGCGATTGTGCTGAGCTCATAAAGAGCGAAGCGACGAGTTAAATTGTGAATACACGATTGTTTGTCAAAAGGCTCGATTATTCATTGATCACAGTGTTTTTGTGCACAAGCATCGCTATCACATCGGCGATAACCGATTTGGTCATCGTTTGCTGTAGTTGCAAAGGGCGAAGTTTGAAGATTTATGTGTGTAACTCTTCTACGCTGGCCATACTGATAAGAGTGGTATTGTGGCTAACTTGAACGCCACAATGTATTCGATATTTCTTTACGCTCGACCGATACATTCAAGTGTACTTTAAGATAGATTTTTATTAAATTTTAATTCAGAGAGGAAGCTAATGAGATACTGCAGTTATTTTTCATCCAGTTAGATCAATTGAAGTTTAATTTACGTGGAAATAGATAATACCATTTACTTGATATTGAAAGCATATCTTTTAATTTAAAATGTGTGAATATTTTAAAGGAAGAAAGCTTTTTCTGCAACAACTGAGAATATAATAAAATGAATTAGCTATCATTACCATTCTTTACCGATTTTTCCATACTTTTACTGGTCAATTTTCCAGATGCAACTAATTTTTCCTAATGCGTATTATTGAAAATTTTTGAAGTAAGTGAAATGCATAAGTTTCAAGCTACCGTTTTTAAGCTTTTTTTTAAAAAAAAGAATTAAAAACAAGCGAAAGCATGTGTGGCCTATTAAGCAAAATATGCAATCTTCGATTTTCTAAAAGTTGGTTTTATGCAAATTTTTCAAAGCTCTGCTTTTCATTCCTGCTATAAAATCTCCACAAATTACATTCGCTTTTTTTGCCAATAAAGGATTTTTCTAATATTGCACAAAAACATTTCTAAACTTTTCTTTTTATAAGTCATAGCGGCTAAAATCAGTTGAACGTAAAGTTGTTCACTTTCGACTTACTTATAAGCTCCCATGTGAATAAAATTACGCTTGGTTATCTCACAAAAACTTTTATAGGTCGCTTTATTTAACATTTGATAAAATATTTAGCAAATCTTGTGTAAAAAAAATTGAAAACCGTTTGAATGCCTTGCTTGTTAGCTCATTGAATTTTACTTATCATTAAAAATCAATCAAAGAATTTTTTTTTTTTCATTTTTCTTATTTTTTATTAATGTAAGAAAGTTTCGAAGATTGATGAAAAAAAAACTGCTGAAAGACATTGTATTTTATGATTTTTTCAATACTTCTGCACGATAAACTACACTAGTTTTTGAAAATAGAAGCATAATTTCATGTTAAAATTTGATAAACAGATCGAAAGCAGTCGTATGACTTAAAAGAAGAAGAAAGTTTCGATTAAACATCAATTTAAAAGGAAAATATTTAATATAGGGGAAAAATACAGTCGATGTAAAGATTGCGATAATGTTCGATCACGATAAAATTCATATCTATCCTTTTCAAATTTTATTTTCGAAACTGTAACTCTTTTATCTTTACATATTCATCACATTTCGGTGAAAGTGAGAAGTTCAATGCGGACTCAAGCGTGTGATAATTTAATGTTCAACCATTGAATCAATGAAAGAACTGAAAAAACATTGAGCAACGTTTTTGCGAGCACTAGTTCCAATGTTTCAAAGTGCTTGAGATCTTTGAAAGAACAAGACTTTTAATTTAAGTATATCTACAAAGAAATGTGACTTTGAGTGAAAATGCAAAAGACGTTTGATATTTAAAACGAAACATCACAAAACATATCTAATTGAATTGAAAAAAGCTCTTTTAAAATCAGCAATTCATGACAAGCATTAGGGAAAAAACTGGTGCACCACTTCCTTCATAAGTTTTCTTCGCTCGACTGGGATCTTGGATAAAAGCGACTTTATATTATGGTGAAAATTTTACTGCAGATGACGAATGGCACTCTACTATAATTCATTTCTTTAAATAATTTTTGTTAAAAATCACATTAAAAATGAAATAAAATATATTTTACCACATAATCACCCACAAATTTTGAATAAATTTACCACATGATTTGGTACTCTACTAATCACGTTTAACAAACCAGGCGTAAGCTTTGGAGCAATGATTCAATTTTTATTTTATTTGCTCATGTATTTAATTGTATGTATGTATGTTTATTAATAAATGCACAGATTTTAGCCAATTAAGCATCATTTAAATAAAAAATGATCGCTTTCAAATATTTTCTATCATTATTTTCATACGTAGCAGTTTTGAATATAAGTAATTGATACTTGAAAAGTAACATAGTCTGTTAAATAATATAACAAGTAAAATCTAAACGAGATAAATCTAAGAAACACAGCTTATGTTATGTTTGCTGTTTTTGACTATTTCACGATCATTGATTTTTAATCGTTTTACATTTACTAAATTGGGAATTTAGTTGTTAACACTTGGTTTTAAAATTTCATCTATACGTGTTTCGTGCCCAGCATATATATCGAGTGCTGAAGAGATGAGTGTTACTCAGAAAAAGTTTTCTTCATTATTTCAAAAGCTCAAAAGCATCATTTCTGTTATGCGCCCAGCGTTTTCGGAGTTTAAATCAACGGATGTTTCTTGCATGGCATCGCTTTTGCATTTCAGCACTTGAAAAACTGTCACTTATCACGATGCTGTTTGAAGATTGATGTTTCAAAAAAAAAGAGTTTTGAATCAAAGATCTCAATTCTTTTATTATTCACAACTCTATAGGATGAAGCATAATTCCGTTTGAATAAAATTAGATGTTAAAAAACGAAATAAAGTTTGGTTTAGAAAAACTCAGTTCCATGTTTCAAAAGCCAAGAGTAAATTGTGAGAGCAAAGCGATTCGTAAGAGAATCAAATTAACGGTTTGGTAATAAACTAGAAAAGCAATCGAAAGTCGAAGTGACCAGCATCAAAGAATCGAATGGTGGTTTAGCAGTGTCAAAGAGGGAGGATTCATGTCACTTACCACAGGAAGCTGTCATTTCTCTCATTGCTTTTTATCGTTATTTGTTATTTGTCGAATCGATTGCAATGTTTTGTGTGCAGGAAAAAAAGCAAAACACAGGAAAGGCGAACTGTGACATTAACCGCTCATTCGGTACACAAATTTCGTTGAGCAATTTAATTTAGAAATGGTGACGTCAAATGTTGCATTTAGAAACGCGAAGCGAAGCTGCAAAAGCGGAAAAAAATTGATTTTTCAGTTGCGCGAGAAAAGGTTACTGCAAATGGGTTATCGGGTCGTAGTCGCACTCATGTATTTTTGGCTATTCTAAACATAGATTCGGCTCACTCTCGTTTGTGTGCAACTATTTTCGGTATCGCGCATCCATTGATTTTTACCTTTGCACTTCAAACTAATCTTCTTTGTTTATTATCGCAGCAATAATTGAATTTGCATCAACTTAAACTGACAAACTCATATTCATTTAGCGAACGAAATTAATTGTAACATTCTCTTCTCGTTTCATTATTTATTCATTCGTTTAAATATCAAATGGCAAAAGTAAATGGTAAAGTTTAAATTTTATAAAACATACTCAATTATAGTTTAAAAAGCGAAATTACGATTGATAATTATTCAGGTCATTTTAACTAAAAAAGACTTTTTTGACCGTTAACTTCACTACCTCAATATTTCAACTTTTGCATTTGCTTAACTTTAAGTGAGAATTGGCTTTTCGTAGCTTGTAAAAATCATAGTAAAGGTTAATATGTTCATACGGTTCAATGCAAATAAACACTAAAATGCTTCAAGACTTGTTTCTAACGACAATCCTGGTCAAATCTTCTGGTGTGCAAATATGATTGACGATCAAGGCAATTCAAAAATATATTTATTGGGACAATAATTTGCTATTATTGTTGGTAACTTTTAGTAGAAATCTGAACATTTCTCAAATTAACGTTTTATGGTGAAAATGATCGAAATCGTAACAAATATTGGTAAAGACTGGAAAAATAGTTGTCTCCTAAAATAATGACTATTGACCTACTTGAATGTATTAGATATATTAATCTTATAAAAAGCAAAAAAGCAAAAGGAATTGTGATATTAAGGATAATAATTGTTGACGAACATTTTAAGTGTTTTATCACTAGGACAAACTTTGATAAAACATGTAAAAACTAATTAATTACAGCTAATTTCGCTTTCATTCTTGACCTTATCGCATCTAAAGTTTGCCTGACGCACAAATTGACAAACCAGCCTAATCAAATGCATCATACCGAATTGTGTTTAAATTTAACATTTAATATATAGTCACTTTTATTTTCAAATTTTTCATTTTCAAATTAATAAACTGTAATAGTTTTCCTTCTGTGTGTAAATGTAAATATGTAAGCATGTCAATGAAATTGCCTATTGGAAAGAGGGACAAAAACATCTCAAACTTGTGCTAAGCCGATATAAAGATAGATCTCCAATTAGGATTATAGAATTAAATTTTAAATTTTTTTTCTCAACATATAAAATAAATATAATTTTTATGTGTGTTGTTAAAACGAAAGTTTAAAGTTTGTTAAATAATAAAACTCGTACGTTTTGAATTTTAACTTTATCGATGTAAAAAAAGATGCTTTTGTTATGGTTTCTTCTGTCCAATGACTGAAATTCAGGTTCTAATAGATTTTCATATATGTTTGGCTTCCAATGGTTAACCAAAGTCAGGAGTAGAATTTTATTTTCGGGACTTTTCATTTGAAAATTAGGGCAAATTTCGACTACATTTAAGCTCGTATTTAATTTCAAAATAAACATAAAATAAAAATTTATTAGTAAAACTATTGAGAACTTTGAATTTATGCACTTAAAGTAGCAAAACTGTGATGTATGCATTTTTGACGAAAACTTGCCTTTTATGTCAAAAATAATTTTTTATGCAATTATGTATTTATATTAAGTCTAGTGATTATATACAATTTTCAACATATGTCGTTAAGTTGAAATATCAATTTTTTTCTAAAAATATTCCAAAAATTGTCTATTTCTTTATTTAAGAATGCAATATCTGCATAAATTAATTTTAAATTGATTTTATTTTTATTCTATTGAGAGCTCTAACAAAATAAATTTAAACGTGCAAATCATCGACTTGCTATAGAATAAAATGGAATTGGGGTCAAGGATGTGATGGGACTCAAGTCAATGGATGGAATGGGAGTGAGATTCATTTTAGTTGCAGGAACAGCTCTAGTCCAAAGTGCTTTCTACTTTCATTGAAAGCATGGGCGACATTTCAAAAGCATTATGACTTGGCCTGCTTACAACTGCCTATACATCGAATTCATAAATATCTGTGCGATAAAACTTGAATTATGAATGAAAGACTGACGAATGACGGACTATGGATCGAAAATGGAAGTGAGCGCTATATATTAGACTATTTTATTAAAGATGACGCTAAACAAGCCGTGATTGAGAAACGCTCCATTCGAATGCATGTGTGAAGTGTGGAGTGAAAGCGAGTGAAAAGTGAATTCGAAAAGTGAATTGAAAACAATGTTTTTAAAACTGAACAAACGTTTGCTCGTTTCATGTTTGAAGCAAACGATCGCCACTCGCCGACGTTTGCATCTCCCGAAAGCGTTTTCTGTGAGAACTGATGTTTTCCCATCTCTTTCAAACGATTCCCTCTTTCAGAATTCAATCAAAAATGTGTCGCTATTTGAAAAGAATGCGAGTTATTTTCAACAAATGAATCTGAAGACTAAAATTGGGGGATACAGTTTGCAGCAATGGGTTCGTGTTTTCTCACATCGCAAATCAAAAGTTTTTTTTTCTCGTTTTAGAGAAAGCAAGAGCTGTCCGTTGATTTGAGAGAATCGAAAACTCACAGCTACAATTTTGAAAATAGTTTAATTCGTGAGTTTCGGCCACTATTCTTCATAAACCAAACCCGGTTAGATTGCAGCCGTGAATCAAACGAAGTAAAAGCCAACAGTCAGACCCCTGTGAAAGGCAAACCGAGTGTTGAACAGATAGAAGCAATTTACTTAACACTCTCATCTGAAGTATGTCCCTCTTTGCCTCATGTCAACTATGTCACTCGTTTGCACATTGTTTATTTTCTTGCAGCTACCTAGAATTTTTGGTTCACACGATTTTTCAATTTATAGTTCAGATATTGTGTTCGAAGATAATATTAGAGGCGTTAAAACGAGTGGAATCTTCGCTTACGTTAACAATTTAAGACTTTTGAAAATATTATTATATGTTAAGTACAGTAGTATTAAAGTAGAGCTACTCAAAATCACGCAACATCCTGAAGATGGGACCGTAAAAGTTAGATGGAGAATTGCTGGATATCCTGGTTATTTTAAACTTCTTTTCGGAATATTTCGGAAATATCGACCTTCATTTCGCGTTGGGACAGTCACTAAAGATATCACCGAGTATGTTAACTAAAAATTATTTAAATCACTATCTTTTGTTGACAGCTGACAGTATAATCATTTAGTTGTTAACTGAATATTTCACGCAATTTCCTGTCGGATGAGCTCTTTTTTTATTGCTCGAACATCAAAGTAACATTTGATCGCCTTAATTTATGGCAACATTCTGCGTTAGTTTTTCGTTCAAAAACTGTTTCTATACATTTTGAGTGCTATTTTTGCAGAAATCCAATCAAGTTAAAAGCTTTTTTGCAAAACTATTGAGATTTCACATAAAAATACACTAAATTTGAAATGATATTTTGAAACATTTCCCGTAACTGGCTCAAATATCCACTTCTCTTTGCCAAATTATTTCTCTAATTCAATGGACTTTTTTTTTATCTATTACAGGTGGATTGATGGATTTTCAATTTTTTACATTAATAGTGATGGAAAAATTTGTAGGCATGTTTGTGATAAGGTTAGTTTAACTTTATCTTAAAGAGTTACACTTGACTTTTCCTCATCATTATATTTGATTTTTGTCAAATTGCAAAGCTTTTCGCATTCATTTTTTTTTAAATATTTTCTTTTTACTGAATTTTTATAGATGATACCAGACAACGAAAAAACAAGTAAAACATCACCGTTATCTGTTTTAAATCCTAAAATGGCATTAATTTATGGACTATCGTTGGATGCAGGTTGCAATGCATTTTATTAGTAAATCAAATTGTAAATTTTTGTTAAAAATAAACAATTTTAACTGAAAATTAATTTTAGCGTCGTAGTTATATTTTTCAATATTTATATGCATAAACAGTTTTATTGTTTAAAATTAAAACTATGTTGTGTGTCATAAAAATTTCAACATTCTAAAAGATTTGCCCAAATTAAATTCTTTAGATTAGAAAAAAAGAGCATATAGAGAGACCAATGGGCAGCAGTTTAAAATTTATTAAATTGGAAAGTTTGAGAGAGCTCGTTTTCTCTAAAGTTACATAACCGCGTGCCACAATTGTATTCTTATTAATAATTATTAATAACATTTCTTATTAAAATTTAAGCGCGTTATCATCATTTTGAACATTTAACTTGAGCAAATAACTTGAATATTTCTCTTCATAACTAACGCTTATTTTATATGATAAAGTCAAGTGTATTTTCTAAATGTGTAGTGCAAGAAAGTATGCTTTACGTACTTTTTTAAATGAAACAAGCTAGTTTACACTCTTTTTATTTAAAAAGAATGCATTTCACTATGCTATTACATTATTTTTGCTTTATTTTTAAATGAACAGAGTGAACAAAAATGTGTATCCAAACCGGATCGAGCACTCAATCTACTGCAACACTGTATATATACTTTTTAAACTATGTTCCAAGTATCAAATAACTTCCAAATTTTTGAATAATAAAGTTCACATAAATCTCCATTTGTCAACATAAAAAAAATAATATTCAAAAGTAGAAGATTGATTTGTTTGTTTGTTTGTTTGTTTGAAATACAAAATCAATAAAGCAAATTCACATACGCGACAGAAATTTTGTGTTTGCGTTTTATACGAAACAGTTTGTTAAGTAAAAAATGTACAAAAGTATACAAATTAAAATTAATTTGAAAGTACAGTAAAACCTCCCCTAACGGACACTAACATAAAATACCTTCCTAAGTTAACTCAATTAAAGATACCCTCTCTACAACAAGATACCCTCTCACCTCTTTATAACGGTCAGATTTTTTGGCCCCTTTGGTGTCCTTTGTAGAGAGGTTTCACTGTAGCACTATGTACGTAAATCACAGTCAAAAAGACGATCCATCTTCAATTTTGGCGAACACGCAAAAAAGCATTTTTATTACTGCTTGCATTGTTTACTGCTAAACACGACAAATGCCTCTGCGAGTCAGATGATCACTTTATTTAGCGCTCTTTCGATTACAACAATTTTGATCATTTGCTTGGCAACAACCATAGATTAAAATAGAAAAAGTTTGATAAAACAGAATTTATTTGTAAAATAAGTTTATTATCACAGACAAAAGTTTTCAGCGAAAAATGGTCAACCACAACTCACCAAGTTTTTGTTAGATTTCAATTTAAACTTTAATTACAGTACTCTTGAAAATCTTGTACTTATAAAATTCCAGCTTTTATCTCTAGTGAAAATACGCACAACTATATCCATAGCATTTATTAAATATATGAGCAGTCACCCGACTCGGAGGACTTTGTTTTGTTTAGCTGTCAAAATGGAAGCTGAAATAAAAATGCTTTTCTCACGCTACACATCACACCGCTTTATCTTCACTATAAAGTTGGTTCATTTTTTTGACGGGCACCGAAAAAAACATTTTTTTAATTTTGCATATATTCAAAAAACTTATTTGTGGAACTTATGTTTATTCATTGTTTTAAAAAAACTTAAATTATACCGAAAAACGAAAAGTCTTCAAACCACTATAATACTTTTTCAATAGAATTTTATGAGATTATAAACACAGTCTCATCACAATCTCACAAATCATTCATCAAATTGAATATTGGCATCAAAAAAGGCAGAATTGAATCTATTTTTAAATAATCCAACCTGAACCATGTCTGCTTTGAAGTAAACCGTAAAGGCAAAGTTTTCGACGATAGCGCTAAAAGCAAAAAATAATTCGAAGTAGAATGTGACTAGAGAGGTCGTTAGCGTTTTGATTTAAAGAAAAGATCGTACTATTACGCTGTATTTGTTTTCCTGCTTTTGTATTAAGTTAATAGAAAAGTTTATTTTTGTAGATGTATTGAAATTTGTAATTCTTTGTTGGGTCGAGCAAAATTTTGTAAAATGTTTCATTCACTGTCACCATGTTTCACCAGATGACAAAGAGATTTGAAATCGTACAATGTTAATTTTGTTTTCAACGATTAGGTTGATTTTCGCGAATCATTTTGACACCATTTTTTTTCTATGTGACCCAAACCATTCTCCTTGCCGCGAATTACCCGAAAGCATATTTTTTCACACACTTGTGAGTTATTCTGACGAAAAAATCGGCGATAGAAAGAGAATCAGCAGTTTATTAATTTTCATCTGTTTCACTCTGTTTATATATTCGATTTACTTTTTAATCGGTTAACAAAGATACAAAGTCGACGGTGATAAAACCCCACTCAGGATGTTCAATTGATAGAAAATCCTTTGTAAATTTTTGAATCGCAAAAATTTTTTGATTAAAAACCATTCATACGTTTAGTTCTATTAATAGGTCGACCAACTTATTGAAAAAATAATTTTTTTTTTCTTTTAAATCAAAATTTTTTCTTTTAAAATTTTGCACGTTAATTTGTAGCTCTAGTACAGTAGAACCTCGTTTTTATGAACCACTTTTTGAACGAAAAATTGCTCATTAAAACGAGGAGCTCATAAAAATGAGGTATTACCAATACTAGAATGTACACAAAATTTCGTTCATAAAAACGAGGGGTTCATGAAAAAAAGGGTTCATGAAAAAGAGGTGTTACTGTTTTATTAAATTATTATTAAATCAACTTTTTAGTTAATTATTATTATTTAAAAAGTAAGAAAATTGTAAAATTTTTCTTGATTTCAAGCGTTTTAGATACACAGTTTTCACATCTAATTTAGCAAAAAAAAAGTGAGTTGAATTAATAAATTTGAGAGATCACACTTTCCTCTATTTTTTATTCAATTAAAATGAAAATATTAAATATTCTGACTTGTTAACTAGAACCGATGTTAAACCCAATCGATAATATATACGAAATTTTATTCTTGTCTTATGCCAGTTGTCTCAAATTAAAATTTTTCATTATTTTTGTTCTTTTTAAATTGACAAAAAGCCGTATCGCTAATCGTTTATATAAGATAAAAGCATTTTTATGATAAAGCACTTGTTCAATCGTTTTCTTTTAGTGTCATCTATGTAAAATATAAATTCCTATTGTCTTTTTTAATCATTCTTTTGAAGCTTGCCTGGTTTATCCATCAGTCAAGCGTGAATGGGAATAAAGACTGGCGAGCAAAAGCTCTTAGAGGCCATTTACAATATTTGAAGAATTTTAATTAAAACTTAGCTGTCGAAATACTGAAATTAATAGCAATAATTTATTAAATTATTACGTCTATGAAAAAAAATTGAAAATTGAAAATAATGAATAAATATTTAAATAAAATAATGATGAACCTGAAAAGTTAAGATGGCTTAACGCTTTGTTCTCAAAGTAAAGGTACCGAGACTGGTTCCAAAAGTTTTTGAATTTTATATTATAAAGAGCGCACAAAAATAAAGTTGTACACTTTTAATTGATTGTAAAAAGAGAAAACAATCAAATATAAATGTTCGTAACATATTGTCGCTATCATTGTGTAAAAAGTTGAGGTTTGTGGATATCTCTCTGTTCGTTTTCTAACAATTTAGACTAAAAACAATATTACATAATATAAAGAATAACTAGAATTTTCAAATCATTTGGATCAACTTCTCGAGGAAATTTCGGTTCCAATTACTTAAATGGGAGTCTCATTTGTGGATTACGAGTGATTCTATCCCATAAGCCTATTCCCATGAACTTTTATTGTGAATCTATTTTTAATATTTTGGAAAATATTGTTAACGAAATATATTGCCAATTAATCAAACTTGGCAAATTTAGTTTGGACAAGCTTTAATAGAATTGATTTTTGCCTACACAT
>NCKU01003712.1:0-14290 GCA_003675995.1 Dinothrombium tinctorium | reverse complement strand
CAAAAAACGAACCAAAGTATTGTAAAACTTTTTTAAATTTGAGATATTTAACAAGTAAACTTTTCACTCACCGATGACATTTTCTAATCTTTGATTTATTTTTTGTTCAATAGCTTGAAATTTACTGTCCACCATTTGTTTCACTTCATTTAATAAGTGTTTAGAAAGCTCATCACTTTGTAAAGCATTTTCAATGAAACCTATTCAAACAAGTGACAATTAAATAATAGATGTTTATTAAGAGTTAATTACCTGAATAGAAAATTAAACAAGTGACCAATATGATTATGAAATGTTGCATTTTAGAAGCTCGATTCAAATTTTGTTTTCTACGTTTTAAAATTGAATAAAACATTTGTGTTACTTTGCTCTTTAAGTGTGTCTACATCTCAAGCATTGATATGATAAACATGTCGCATGCTTTTATCCAATTTTAAAAAACTTTGCCCCTTTTATAATACTTCTAAGAAATCATTTTTGATATAATCACTTAATTTTTAAGTGTTTTTTTTAATTTACTAAATTGTGTGCAAAAAACTTCTCGTTTCAATAGAAAAATTAGCTTTTTTACGATTATGAATATTATTATTTTTTGATCATAAATATTGAATTTGTGGTGTTTAAATATATAATATTCAAGTTTTTACGTAAATATGTTAATTAATGTATTTGTTTTAATATTTTTATCTTTTTATTGAACTTACTAACTGGATGAATTTGAGCAATCATTTGTTAAATATTCCTAAATCTTATCCATTCATTTTGAAATTAAAATAAATAAGATGCATTTAAAGTAAGGCATTTTCGACATACGACCCACGCCAGACATTAATATTTTGTAATAATCTCTAAAATTCATCAATCATAAGTTTTAATCACTCAAGTAAGATTCAGTTTCATGCTTAATTGTTTCAATTGAGTATTCTGCAAAGTCTCATTTTTATCATGAAAATAAAATATTGATGATAATTTATTTCATAGTTTTCAAATAAATAAGAACACTGAGTTCTAGCAATGATTTTTATAACATCTTTGAATTCAAATAATAATTACAATTAAGTTCTTCCTATTTTAAATAAAAATTCAAATTTTAAAATTGAAAGAACTCTTTAAAATTTTAACAATTGAAAATCATTTTTACATTTTAACAAAGCTTTTATGGGTAACTGTTTGACTAAAATTTTTGAACATTTTCATCAGTAGCTATTTCTCGAGACAAAAGTTCTTAAATTTTAAATTTATATCATCTTTTTTATGTTTGATTCGATTTATTATGTAGAAAAAGAGATTCGGAATAAAAAACTTGCGAATTCGCGATTTAATTTATTTTATATCATAGGAAAGATTTTATTTCGATTTATGATTGTAATGTTTCACCGTTTTTCAATTTATTTTGAATTCGAAGGGATTTTGAACAAGTATGATTTTCTCGATCATTATATCTTTCGCACCTACGTCGATATAAGAATAACAATAAACTTGTAAGGCATTATTATTTCACATCGTGAGGAGAGAAAAGAGTGCTTATATTTAATTTTGTAAAAGCGGTTCGCGCGAATGGAGATTACCGACCAGCGAAGCCGCTTGTGGCTCACTGCGCCAGTGGTATAGGTAAAACGGCTATTTTCATTCTAATCGATTCGATGCTACAAGCGATGCAAAAATTTAGAAAAGTTGACTTCGCTCAACAGCTTTGCTCGATGCGATCAAGGCGCATCAATCTGGTGGAAATGTATCCGCAGTGTGTTTTCGCTCACGAAGTTCTGAGCTTGGCGATTAATGAAATAAAAATAGCTCCCAGAGTTCACATTTAAGTATCTCATGCGCCTATATGACTGTTTGCGAAACGTTGAATTTCTCCATAATAAAATAATTTTCGCATAGACACAGTAATAATAGCGACCGTGATCAGTTTGGAAACTGAATTCATCGCCTCTTTGCTTATTGTAACAAAATTAAAAGGTTAATTAACCATTCGTTCGTGATGGATAATATTTATTACTTTTACACTTTTTAAATGAACTCGTTCAGCGCCTAAATTTATTAAATTTCAAAAGTAATCACCATGTCTGCTGTCAAAGAGATAAAAAATTTTCACGTAAACAGAGTGATGATTCTGGCTTTGACTAGTTTAGAAGCCAAATACCTTTTTTGAGAATAATAATGAGAACGAGAAAGAATTTATAACCTCATCATTATTAATGAGAATAAGTTTTGCTAAGCAAAACAAAATTTAAAAGGTTAGTTTATCATTCCTCCATACAGATTTTATAATTTTGCGGCTTATAAATGCGCATGTTCTCCATTGAAAGTTATTAGAATTCATAAGTAACCACCATGTCTGCCGTGCAAGAAATAAAAAATAATAAAGTTAATTTTATCAAAACGGTTCTCTTCTCTTTCATTTATTCGGTCATTGGTGTTTCGATGTCTATCATCGGGCCGTCTTTACTTGATCTTCAAATTGCAGTAGGCGCAACGATTAATCAAATTAGCTATTTGTTGCCAGTCCGCGCGTTTGGTTATGTAATCGGATCATTTTCTGGTGAGAAAAGTTAAAAATTGGTGTAAAGTAATTTTTCTAATTTAAGGGAGCTTTATTCCGAAAAAATCTGACACTCAAATATACGTGCTTTTCTGCACTGTAGCAGTTGCTCTGACTACAGCTTCTCTACCTTGGAATAGAGGTATTTTAACAATTTTAGTGAATGCCGGATTTTCCGGTTACTTTATGGGATTATTAGAAATCTGTAAGTTTTTCAACCAATTTTTTAAATAAGATACTAAAATAACAATTTTTGTAAGGCATCAACGTGTTGTTACTTCAATTTTGGGGCAAAGAAAGTGCTCCATTTATACAATTTTCGTATTTGTTCTTTGGTTTGGGTGCTCTCGTCGCGCCTTTGATTACAGAGCCATTTTTATTGCCTTTGAAATATGATCAAATAGGAAACGTTACAATCAAGCATCAGTACAAACCGAATGATCTTAAAATTAAATGGCCGTTTACGATCATTGCCGCTTACGCATTTTCAGTACTCGTAATATTTATCATAGTTTATTGTTTGCATAAAGAATACACAATTCATCCATCGTTGAAGACTGGAGATAAAAAAAGCGAAGAGAAATCGTCGTTAATGAAAACGATATCGATTATATCAATTATATCACTACCGGCAATTTTTATGCATTTGTATTTTGGAAACACGCTTACATTCGCAGGTTTCTTATCAACATTCTCAGTCAAATCGAAGTTGAATTTGAGCAAATCAAAAGGAGCATTTATGACATCAATTTTCTGGTCAGCAAATGTTTTGTTTCGACTACCGATCATGATTTTAATGCGTATATTCTCTTCACGAAATTTAATTATATTGGAATTAATTTTAATGCTTAGCTCTTCGGCTGTTTTATCAATATTTGGTACGCACTATGAAATTGCCCTTTGGATTGGTGCTATTTTAATGGGACTCGGTTCTTCATCAATATACGCATTGTATGTGGGCTATCTGAACAAACATATAAAATTGACAAACAAAATTCTGTCGATGATTTTAGTCAGCGCTTGTGTGGGTGAATTTCTTTATCCTGTTGTAATTGCAAAATATATCGATTTGAATGCAAATATTTTCATTTATATTAATGTGTTCTGTAATTTATCTTCTTTCTTTATTTTTATACTTCAAATTTATTTTGTCGAAAAGTAAAGGAATGAAAAATCAAAATTCAATTACATTTTTTATTCCTTGGTCAGCACTTTGAAGCAGCAAACTTTATTGGAGCAGCATCATCAGTGTACAGTTTTGTTGCAGACAATAGATTCACCTAACAAATAAAATAATTTGCTCTGCTTAATCTACGCTTATTCATGTTTCTATTTAACAAAATTCATCGAGAAAGAGCAAACTAGCATACTTATTAAATTGTAGAGTTTATTGTAGTGTTCAAAACAGCTTAACACTTGAAGGGATCGACATAATTACGAACATAAAGATGATTGTTGTGCTCGAATATTGTCTTTTTTCTTAAAAATTTATACTAAAAGCGAAACAAATCCAAAAAATAAATTTACTTGATTTTTTCTGATTCTAAATAAGCCCTAATGGAGATTGTTCAGGGTGATTTCTTCTTCAAGTCTTATGCTGTTTCGAGGTTTAATTGCAAACGCAATAAGAATTGAAGAAGAAATCACGCTGAACAATCTCTATCGGGGCTAATTTAGAGTTGGAAAAAATCAAGTAGAGAAAAAGAAAATCTGACCAAAATTTGTAAAATCGATCAACAATAGCATTAAAAACAAAATTTTTACCATTAGACTTAATTATAAAGTTCGCACATGAATATAACTTCGCACGAGCATTATGTGCACAAAAGAACTTTGGATCATTTAATGCCGCATTTGTATCTTTGTCATGGCAAACTTTTGAAAGAAAGGCTCTTGAACGATTCGAATAGTTCTTTGTAAGTTTATTGTAAAGTTTGATGCGTCTCGCGAATCATTATTGAATTAAATTACATTTTCGAACATTTTTCTCTTCGAGACGAATGTTTCAAACAGTCTTTAAGAAAAGAAACTATCATTTCGTTTGAAAAATAGTAACGCGTTAAGACAAACGATGTTGATTTTAGAAGACATTAAAAACAATAAAGTCAAATTTCTTAAAACAGTATTCGCTTCGTTGATATACTTAATAGATGGACTCGCCACTGCAATCATTGGTCCAACTTTACTTGATTTACAAATAGCAGTAAATTCTTCGTTAGAAAAAGTCGGTTACTTGTTACCCGTCAGAGCTTTCGGCTATTTTATCGGAGCTGTTTTTGGTGAGTGACGTTTCATTCATAAAATTCAATTCTTTATTCAAAGGCACTTTGATACCGAACAAAAGCGATCGACAGCCGTATCTTATCGTTTGTTCTCTAGTAGTAGCGATATTAGTGACTCTCATATCATTGAATAGAAACTTGTGGACAATTATCATAAATGTCTTACTCAGCGGCATCTTTACTGGTCTAATTGAAATTTGTTAGTTTTTCCTTTACTCAAATTAGTTTTTCTCTAAAATGTTCACTTTTATTTGCAATCAGGTGTTGATACGTTTCTTCTTCATCTTTGGGACAAAGAAAGTCCTGAATTCATATTATTCTCTGTATTCTTCTTTTCGCTGGGAGCGTTTTTTGCACCATTACTCACACAACCATTTTTACTGCCCGTGAAATACGAGAAACACCAGAATTCAACAACACAATTGCATAAATATAAACCTAATGATCTAAAAATTCACATCCCATACGGACTACTTGGTGCATTTTCATTTGCGGTCGGCGTAATTTTTACAATTTTTTGGTGCGTATTCAAAGAAGAAAGAAACAAATTGAAGACAGAAACTCTGAAAAAACGTGGCGAGCCGCATACTAAACTAAAAATATTTGCTATTTGCTTGCATGTGCTCTTACTCAATTTTTATTTCGGAAATGCGATCACTTTCGGAAGTTTTTTGACGACATATGTAGTTGCATCTGACTTAAAATTAAGCAAATCAAAAGGCGCACTAATGACCGCACTTTTTTGGGGTACATTCACGTTTTGCAAACTGCCAGTGTTTTTCTCGATGGAATCAATCAGTTTACGATGGTTTTTATTCTCTGAACTTTTTCTAACACTTTGCGCTTCTTACATTCTTTTATTCTTCGGCATTTATTCGGAAGCAATGCTTTGGCTCGGTGTCGCTATGATGGGTATCGGCTCATCGTCGATATTTGCTTTGTCTATTGGTTACTTACAAAATTTCATCGCTTTAACAAACCGAATTATTTCTGCCGGTCTAATTAGCATATGTTTTGGGGAATTTGTCTATCCTATTATCATAACAGAGTTTATCGAGGAGCGACCGAATATTTTTGTGGTGACATCAGTTTGTTGTACTACATCTGCGTTTTTAATATTTTTACTTTTAGATTTTGTCTATCACAACATAAAATCAAATTGAATTCAACATTTTATGAATACACAAATAATTTCTCAAAAAATAAATAAGTTTTACATGATCCTACCTTTGTTAGAGAACAAAATTATTTTTTATTTGCTTAACATTGATTTCATTCGTTTTTCTTTGAACACTTGTACGCAATGATAAATTGTAAGAATTGAAGGAAGTTGGTTTTAGCATTTTTACCTTGGTGATGAATAAAAGTAAATAGACGCGAAAGTTAAAAAACAGTGAAAATTGTTTCATAACATATGTTATTATTGATTGATGAAATGCACATATTTAAGCGCTTGACATCACTACTGAGCGATCTAAAATTGTCTTCTTTTGCTGATGAGTGTGCTTAAGCCATGTGGAAACGCAGTGTTCAACTTGAAATGAATGTCTTTTGATTTGAATGATGATAAATTTTGAGCATTTATCCGCTGCATCATTGCTTATTCTAAGACGTTGGCATATTTTGTTCGCGACAGCTTCATTTACATCAATAAATAAACAAATGCAATTTCTTGAAGTGTCTATTGCGACATTGATTATATCTTGGTTCATGATATAAACATGATATTTAGAAATATTTTTGAAGCTTCTCGAAGGTACTGTTAGAAATTTAAATTTTAATCCCGAATAAAGCAAATTCACTTCACGAGGCTCGCAAAGAAAAGTGCTGAAATAAACTTTTTCGATAGCATTTGAATATCTTTTGCTTCCACGATGTTTGCAACATGAATTCATGCATCTCAATGAAGGTAGTTGCGCTTGAAGCTTAAGCTCTGTTTGACACTGTTTACTGTCTTTAAGTTTTACAGTCCACAATAGATGTTTTGGTGTTTGACAACTTTTCTCTTCGAAAGCTTTAGCTAACATTAATTCTGGACCTGAACAAGTGATCCTTGTTTGGTTTGGCTTACGCTCATCATCGGATGGGATATACGATTCTTTACACAATTCGTAGTGATTTTCGCAATTCGCTGATGTTTGAGATTCAGCATCTCTTAAAATTATCTCTTTCGAACACACTTTGTGAGCTTTATTCATAATATCGATTACAACTCTTACTTCTTTTGAATTCGTTCTCTTTATCACATCATCATCATCATTATCGTCGTCGTCGTCATCATCATCATCCCTTGAATTAGACGAATCTCTCCAATTTCTATTTTTTCTTTTCTTCTTCTTCTTCTTCCTCTTTCGATTTTTTCTTTTTTGCTCTTCACTATCGCTCTCACTGGTTGAACGTCTGCTTTCATTGTTGGCAGCTTTAAATCGCTTTTTAGGCTCGTTCAATACACTTAAAAAGTATTTCAGTCGTTTTTGTTGCGAGTCAAATGTGTAATTATGAATTGCTTTCACTTTTTGACGTTTAACATGCTTTGTGTTTGTAAAAGTCTCGTCATTAATTTTACTTGTTTCCATTTCTCTGTTCTCTATTTTTGAAGGCTTTGTTAGATTGTATCTTTGTTTAAAAGTGAAAAAGTTTTTTATAAAGTATTTCAAAACTTTGTGATTAAACTTTTTTTAAATTAAATTTTAAACGTTTGAAACTACAAATTGACTTAAATAACTAGATAGTCTAATAAAAAAATCTCACCTTACCTCAGAGGATAATCAAAGATCAAAATTCTGTTTGAATAAGCGCTTTTTATGACGATTTATTTTTCAAGTATTTTGTTCGCAAAACTTGCCATAAATATGCGTTGTACTAAAATGGCGTTTCCTGAAACAACACCTGCTGTGAAATATTTTACCAGGTTTTGTTTGCCAATCGAATTCAGAGTTATTTTAGATATAAAGTTTACTTTTGCATACTTTTTAGTAAATTTTCTAATTTGAAACAAAACTTAAATTTTTCCGCTCTTAAATATGACATCAATAGTTGAAAATATTTTAATTTAAAAGTAACTTGATACCAAAAAAAAACGGTACCAATTAATAGTTCTCATAAAATGAGTCGATATGCGTTTAATTACTTGTTATTGCGTTTGCCAGACATTTATTATTAAAATAAAAAATTTTTATTCATTATGTCAATGGGAAAAGTGAAAATGATTATTAGCGTTTCAAACACTTTTGGGAATATGCAAATCTCAATTTTAAATGTAAAGTGCAAAAGTTTTGTCCTTTCGAAAAATAAAAATAACTTTTGAGCAATTTCTTCGGCAAATTAAAAAATTTTAAAAATCAAAACAAATTTTTAGAACTTGCAAGAAATTTAATGAGCGAAAAATAATAGAATCTATCCACATCCATAAAACTAGCAATCACAACATTAATAAAAGGTAAAATATTAAGGTATCGGATAAAATGAAAGTAAATATATTAAGCGAGTTATGAACAGTTTGCAACTTTGCACGAGTAAAGAATATAAAAGCAATGTTAAGATTTACTTATTGTTTCCCTGATGACGGTCATCAAACATGTTTGAAAAATAAATTAGCGTATTCCCTCTCAATATAAGTTATACTATTCGAAATAAGGCGGCAGGAAGGTCAATTCGAGTTATAAAAGCATTTTGGTTTAGGTAATCAAAAAACAAGAGGCTGAAATTGCTATGTGACAAATTCTTTTTGATATATGTTTAAAAAATTGATCAAGGTAATTGAGAAAATTAATTTTGAATGTATTTTTAAAGGCATGCCGCTATAAAGCAAGAAAGTGACATGCGAAAAAAGTGGAATTTCAGGATACACGGTCGTGCCATTTGATGTGAGGTAATAAGAAAATTTACTTTTTTACAAAATTTAAATCAGTCAAGATATTAAACTTAAATATACAAACTAACAAGAGAGTAACAATAAAGTTATTGAGTTTTGATTAGATTTTTAAAATTTGTTACTCAAGTAGCTTTTTGTACAGGTCATAAATTATTTCAATTTTTAGATTTATAAAACTTAATTACTTGTTTTCTTCGTGTTAGATGCCGATTTTAAATTTTTCAATTAATTTTAAAAAATTAATTATAAATAAATAAAAATATAAATTATTATAAATAATAACAAATGATGAAGAATCAATTGATGAGAAGTCACAAAAATAATTTATAATGATCACAGCTGCAAAATTCTGTAAATTACATGATCAATGTTTCAATTTTCGTCGTCCTTATTACATAATTAATAAATTAACTAAATTACAAATTCTAATGTAAAAAATGATCAATTGAAAACGAATTTAAAAACAATACAAGAATTGTGACTATCCCAAAAAGTAAAAGAACAAATGGGGCTACAAATTATAGACCTATTGCTGCTTCACTTATTTTCACTACACTTTTTGAAAAATTATAGCAATTTAATTCACATCAATATTTAGTGATGAAACTCAGTTTATCTGTACATCTGGAAAACCTACAGAAATCGCGACTATTGAAATTGTTAATACTATGACGAAAATGCTCGATCAACAAAAATCTCCCTTTGTTTCCCTTATAGATTTACATAGTGCATTTGACACACTTGATCAAGATATACTAATTAACGATATCTGCATGGAAAACATAAAAACAAATTTTAAAATTGCATTAATAAACTTAATCATTGATAGATTTATAATAATTTTTGAAGAATTGAGCTCACATTAGGAGTACCACAAGGCAGCTGCCTGGGTCCTATTTTATTCGCATATTATATTCAGAAAATTCGATGCGAGTTTTCCATTACCATTAAATATGCTGATGATTTAACACTTATACCTGAAAGTATTAAAATTGCTCAAGAATCTCTTTATATTGCATAAAAAACAAAAGATCTAAAGCTTTAAATCAATATGCAAAAGACTAACAAGGAATCTATCTTTTGTGCCCGTTCCCGATTTTAATGAAACTTGGTATGCAGATAGAACTTCATTAGTGCAGTAAGAATAACCCCCATCAAATGTGTGAATTTTGCGCGTGAAGCAAGTTATTCGCGTGCAAACTTTAACATTAAGTACATAACGAAAAATTTTGTTTTTTCGATTGCTGGCCTAAATTTAAACCGATTCTCATCCAGTTTGTTTTAAATGAAAGTACTATTAAACTTCTTCTATCTTATAAAAGATGTCTCATAATTCTGTATCAAAGCACTGAAAAGTTGTTTTTAAGATGTTTTAGCATGATAGAGGTAAAAATAATATCTAGCACATAAAGAGTTTTAACATTTAAAACAAACCGGTTGAGAATCGGTTGAGATTTAGGTCTGCAATCGAAAAAAATTTCTCAATAGACTTAATGTTAAAGATTGCACGCGAATAACTTGCTTCATGCGCAAAATTCGCATCTATGATGGGGTAATTCTTAATACACTAATGAATTTCAAACTTTATACCAAGTTTCACTGAATTAGGGAACAGACACAAAAGATAGATTCCTTGTAAGTTTTAAATATCCTATCTAAGAAAAAGGAAGGTTTAAAACGTTAAACTTATTTTAAATGGTTGCGAAATTGAACGTATATCTCAAACTAAACTTCTTTCGAACTAAAACCTCTCCTGGAAGCTACAAATTGAAAATAATTAAAAGAAATGTAATTTCGGATTATTTCAGCTCAAAATGTTTAAAAAAATCACAATTGACAAGAAAGTATTAAGAACTTTCTGTTTTGCAATGATAAACACTCATCTTTTGTATTGTTTGAGCACATTCTACTTTGAACTATCTTGTACAAAAAGGAAATCTATTATTATTGAAAGTATTGTTAAAAGATCTTATCGCTTAATTGGAGAATCTTTACAATCTTTAGATAATCCAGCAGTGTCGAAATGTAAGAGCTTATGGTTAAAAAATTATGATAGCGAAGGACACAACGCGGAACAAAAATGTACATTAATGCAAGAACAGCGAAAAGGCAGAAGCTGTTTAAGGTTGTGATTAATTTTGTAGATTTATTTTTCAATTTTTTTAAAAATTTAAACACTTATGTCTCAATTCAATTAAATAAATTACAAAATTACAAATAAATTTAATAATTAATGTGTTAGCATTAAAATTAAATATAACGATCATAATTAATACTCAAGCATGAAAATTTTTGCGTAAAACTTTTTTCTTAAAATTATCAATAGTTATTTAAACTCATAGTGATCGCTCAGCCTTGGATTAACAGTTGCTTAAAGCTGATCAAATGAATGTTGACAGGCTGCATGAAGGTATTCATCTGAAAAACGTTGTGTGAAGTCCTTGTAAGTAAAATATAAATAAATTTAAAAATAGTAAGAAAAAGAAAAGAACAAGGAAAAAGCGAAACGAAATAAATATAAAACGTATTCGTTTTCACGTTTAAAATAAGTTTTCTTGCAAAGTGTATCTTTGTGGGATCAATTAAAATGGTCATCAAATTCGTTACATTTTTTATTTTGCTTCTTTTGATCACAAATTTATTTTCATTCAATTCTTTCTTCTTCATTAGCAATTTTTTACTTTGCGCATTCATAGCCTGGCAATTGTCGTGTTTTATCTGCCACTTTCTTATCAACAAACTGTTGTCAAAGCTCAATCCTGAGAAAAAGATCGTCATTATTACTGGCTGCGACTCTGGTTTCGGTTATTTAACCGCTAAACTTTGCATAAAGTATGGCTTCACTGTGTTTGCTACGTGTTTAGAGCCTGAAGGGAGAGGGGCCCAAAATCTTCGTGAAGAGGTTTTAGATCGCGATAAGCTCGTGGTAATTGGCGCTGATGTGACCAAAGACGAAGACATTGATAAAGTTTACGAATTTTTGCAAAGTTACATTCGAAAAAATTATGAATTATGGGCGTTGGTCAATAACGCTGGAGTAATTCGACTTTCACCAATTGAATGGGGCTCGTTTCAATATCAATTTCAAGATATTTTCGATGTAAATGTTTTTGGAGTGATTAAAATGACACGAAAATTTTTACCGGAAATCCGAAAAAGTAGAGGAAGAGTAATAAATGTTTCAAGTGAAGCCTCTAGAATCACCTTTCCGATTTTAGGATCATACTGTATGTCCAAACATGCCCTCGCAGCATTTAGTGACGGATTAAGACGTGAAATGGTTACATTTGGTGTAAAAGTAGTCAGCATTGAGCCTAAGTTTTACAAAACTAATCTTCTGTCCATGTTTGAACAAAGTTTAAAGAAATGTTGGGAAGATACGAACAACGAGATTAAGACAGATTATCGGAAGAGAAATATGAATCACATTTATGAAAAATTTTGCACAAAGATTATTCCATTGCTCACGCGAAAGAATCCTGAGGAAGTGGCAGAAATCATTTTGCATTGCTTGACTGCATCGCTTGTAGATCCCATGTATAAATGTTCTTCTTTAACCTTAAACTCTTCATCAAATTTACTAACACTAATTCCACTTGAATTTTCAGACATTTTAATAAATTTCATGCTTTATTTGGGAACTTTTTATAAGTAAATTCTACATTTTATTTTTAAATTTTGACTTATTTAAAAAAATCAATTGTTACTCTACCCCGTATTTTTATGTCAAATTTCCACATGATTCTTGCTAAAATAAGTTTCATGTAACTTTTCTTTGATATCGTTCTTCGTATAAACTTATGTTTGTATTTTGTGTAAAGAAATTAAAGAAACGTTTTTAAAAACCAATTCAAACTTGTGCGATAAGTTATTTATCGTAATACTATCGTTTAATCAGACAGCTAACGTTTTAAACTATCTACAGCTTTTGTGCATAAATGTGAATCAATTTCAATCGATTAAGTTTATGAAGACAATGTCAAAAAGTTAAAACAATCGAGAAAAAGCTTGATTAGCGTTTATTAAATACATTCAATTCGTTGAAAAATAGCTCATATGAAAACAATTTTATGAACGCTAACATAATGAATTTTTAGTCTCTTTTGTACTCAGTCTACTTTTTATTTTGAATATCAATTTTTAAACTGTGAATTATAATTTTGCATTTTTTCACATTTTAATTTTTTTAATGTGTTTCAAAATTCTATTTTAAAAAACTTATATTTTAAAACTAAACTGGCCAAAGCAAGTTTAAAAAAAGTTTTTATTTTAATTGTATATTAAATTACTTTTATAAGATAAGTTACAAAAAAGATTAAAGTATTGAAAAAGAAGCTTGCGTACTCATTAATTTGTTATAAGAATTGATTTGACTTTCAAAGCACCCAAAATGTGTCAAATTTAAAAAAATTCTTGATATTTATGGGACGCATGTTATTTATTGCAATCTGAAAATTATCATCAAAACTCTCACCTATGATGAGTGTAATTTTACATGTACACACGATGTTCTTTTTAGTAAGACCTTATTCTTTTCAAAAGCTAATTAACTGTAATAAGTCKTGTTTCGCACCAAATGTCAACATATCAATTAATATGTTATTAGGGTATTTACAATGTTTGTAAAGGAAGAAGTTTTTTACTGCTTTACCAGTCAAAGTCGGTTTCTCAACATTTTTCATCATATAATAACATTTCGCACACTGTTCGAAGTAGCTTCCAGAATATTATAAATGAATAATCTAAATTGGCTGTTTGATAAATAATTCGCTAAATTGTCTCTTTTCTTTCAAAATTAATAAAAGCCAAAATTTACTTTCTCTGTAATATAAATATGATAATTCAAACACGTGTCACGATAGAAACAGTGAATGACATTTTTTTATCAAAGCGATTGTTAAAGTTTTTAAAACATGTACAGATCTTTCTCGAAAAGCATCTTTCTTTGTACGTATTGCTTCACGCGTTAAGGAACGAATTTTTCAAAGAGATTTGTAATGGATGTAAATAAATAGTCAGTTTTCAAAATGAATACTTTAATGTTTTATTCTTGATCGAGATGTTGTCTACTATATAATTTTTGTTTCATTAAGAAACATGTTTTCGGGTTATCTTAGATGAAATCAGAACTAAACTTGCAAAACAATTTTTTATACTTAATTAGGAAATTTGGACACCGTCTTATATTCAAATTTTTATTTACATTTTAAATTTTAAAAATTATTAAATTATTATTATCAATTTATCAACTTGAATTTTTAAGTTAAGATTTAAAAAATTGATGAAACTTCTTGCATGCAACCAACCGCTTAGTTCAGACACATAGTTTGGAGAAGGGACTGACAAATTACCAACATTGCTTATCTCCTAAAGTGCAGTGGCTACTTTTTTGTTTTTTTTTATTGTTTAGATTAGTACTCAATAAAAATTATGATATTAAATAGAGAAGAGTCACGCGCTAATGAGTAAACATGACGACAAAGAAAAAATAGAAAAACATTGGCTCTCCTGTTTAAAGTGAAATTTTTGGTCATCCGGTTTATCATTTCGATTGTACACTCGTGGCCAGAATAATATGTATCTTATCCT
>NCKU01003711.1:0-14297 GCA_003675995.1 Dinothrombium tinctorium | reverse complement strand
AATGCATTAAGCGCGCAGTTAACTTCACTTAAAGATAGGTCAGTTAGTTCATTTAAAGTATTCAAAAAGATTGACTAAATATTAGAAATAACAAAAAAAAATTATGAGAAATATTAAAAGTTACCATTCTCAGTGCCGTCACAATAGAGTTAATCATTTGATTTTTTGCTCAAATCATTCGCTAAAGTAATTCGAAAATCGTAAAGTTAATATTTAAAAAATATTTAATTTCATGTTTTTAAAAATTGCGCATTGAATTTGTTTAAATTAAAATCAGTCGAGTGTTTGTTAAATGTTTATTTAGAAATGATAAGCTTCCTACATGATTACGTAGCTTAAAGATAAAACCAATTTTATAAAAAATGCCCATCATTAAAAAAAATAATAATTAGAAGTTTATTGAAAATGAGTGCAAACTTTCCCCCAAAAGTGTATCAGCATCATATTTGAACGAAGATTCGTGATTGAAGACAAAACGATTGTGGCAAACAAAGCTGTTCTCGCTGCTAGTTGCGCATACTAAAAAATACTTTTTGAACAAACGAACGAGACGAAAGCAGATGAGATCGTTTTGGAGCACACACCCAGAGTTGCTTTTAAATCTGTCATTAAATTTATTTATACGGGGAAGATTGAAAGTAAACAAATGGATTGCTACGATTTATTGTCACTCATTTCGCTTTCACATCAGTTTCATTTCAAAGAACTGTTTGATTTCGTTAAAAATAAGTATCTCGAAAAAAGGATTTGCATTGGCAATGTCAACGAGTTTTTTTAAAGTTGCCCATTTTTGCGAAATTGATGCATTATTGGACAAGAGTTGGTCATTTATTGATAAAAATGCAAAAAGAAATCGTCAGTTCGAATCAGAATGCGTTATGTATTCTTATCAATCTGTTTCGAACTTATCGATCAAATTGTCTCTCGTCAGACTTTTGTGGTCGAAGAAGTCGACATTTTCAATGCTTTAATAGCGTGGAAATAATCAAATTCGAAACATGACATACATCCAATTTTAACCAAAATTCGCTGAAATCAAATTGATGATATTAAGTTTCGAAAATTCGTCACTCCTTTAAAAATATCCACAGATTCGCAATTTATCGACGCTCGTTGCAATAAAAAATGAAAACGAGTTAAGAGAAACGAGCCGAATGTGATTTTTTCGGTCGTGGAAGTGGCAGCGATTCAGATTCGACAGATTAGTTAAATGTTTACTTTTTTAAATAGAGAACGAATTTATTTGTCAAAATATTTCACATTATTCTTTTCATATTTACTACTCATTATTATTAATTAATTATTGCACATCTAGATGTACTGTCTGTTCACTTAAAAAGAAATAACTCTACTGTTTTAAAATCATTTTCCATTATTTAAAATGAAGAAAGTTTAAAACACTTAATGAAAATGTTCCTTGTTTTGCTTTTCCATCCTTATTCAAAATATACCTGTAAACTTCTTTAAAATTTGAACTCCCACTCACACTCAGATTGAATTTTACCTGCATAAGTCAATGAACATATTTAAGGAAATAAAACTATTTAAGAGTTAACATGGTTTTAAAAACTCATTATCATGATGGTAGATCTAAAAATTCGTTCTTTAGATAATTCAAAAATTTTCATATTTATTTTCAATATTTCAATCAAAAAGCAACTAGTGAGGATTTGAAAATCATTAATTTCCACATAACCAGTCGCCAAACTCGCACATGTATTAATTGTATAAAACCGAAATACATGAGATTTTCTAATGATCAAGCAGCCAATCAAATCTAAGCTAGCTCGTTTTTTTACATTAACTTTACTACCTATTCAAAATAAATTATTTGAATTATCGAAAGTGATCTTAACTTCAAAGCAACTTTAGCGACATACTTAACTCATAGTGAGCTTTGCAGCTTAACTCACTTTTCGATAAACGAAACATTTTATTTTGAATCTGTAGCGCATCTAACGAGTTTTAAAAAATGACAAAAAATGAGGCGAGACTTTGCCTCATTTAAGCAAATGATGAGGTTAATAAAGTTTCGTAATTATAGAGAAGCAAATTTTTGTATTTATCTTATTTTTACAAAAAATCAAAATTCTTTAATTACCGTGGATCCGTGTGAATCTATTTTCTACACTCCGCTTTCGACTGCTCTCGAACGATTGAATCGAGGCGATTGCTTCTGAATCAGTCGTAACGCAGAAAAGACCCCCTTGTGAAATGAATGTTGTCAAAATCGGAAAAAGTTTCGACGGCAAAGAAATCGTTTTGAAAGCGAACGATTGAACTTTTGTCGATTATTTCGAATAATCATCATCTGTTCGAAAAAGAAACGAGTGAAAAGTGGAGCAAAACACGGACGGAAGCCGTGAAAGCAGGCGTCGGGCGTCGCGCGTTTCGCGACGGCGACAAATGTTTCCGAAGCCTTCGCCTGCTGTAAACGAATGGATAATGTGTTCGAGTGGCGATCGAAAAGCGGAGCGAAACATCGCTTCGCAACCCGACATTTTGCAATCAATTGATCACTTCAAGCCTTGGACAGTGTACTCGTGTTCGCAAAATCTTCCCGCGCTTCTAAACGATCCTTTAATGCCGAAAAATGTAAGCGACACAATATTCACCAAAGATTGGGGAGTTTACTTTGTCGATTCCGAACTCATTCCGCCGTCGCCTTTTCTTCCAAAAGTCTCGAACAGAGCTTTGAAATCATACCTCAAAAGAATCTCTCTTCGAGCGAGCGTTCAGAAGCAAGCTTCTTTTCGCTGTCAACCGTTTAAATTCGACCCAAAAACACAACCGAAGACCAAAATCGACGGTGTTATACCGAAATTTTTTATGAAAAGCGATTTTTCGTTAGAAAATATAGAGACATTTTCAACTTTACTTTCCCTAAATTCAGGAAATGACTTGCTTTCGACGTCCACAAATAATTCAGTTATCAGACAAGAGTTGAAGAATTTAGAAAATAAATTGACCGATTATTTAGACATCGTCGAAGAAAATCTATCCTTCCAAATTTCGCTCAGATTTCGTGACTTTTTCCATATCATGAATGCAATGGATTCAGTGATGGACCAGTTGAATAAAACGATTAAAGAAGTGACTTTAGTGAGAAAGAACTGTCAATTATTGAAACAAGCTTTAATCAAACCTAGTTTAAGGAATATTCAGATCACGAAGACGAGAGCGAATGCAGTTGCTGTATATAATAAAATCAAATTAATGTCTACTGTACATCAAACGCAGCCTACCATTCAACTGCTGCTTTCCATATCAGATTATGTCGGAGCGCTCGATCTTATTTCGACGTCACAAGAAGTTATTACACAAGAACTCGGCGGTTTGAGTTGTTTTCGACATTTAAAGTCGCAACTGACGGAGATTGAAAAGGTGATAGACCATATGATGAGGGAGGAGTTTGTCAAGTATTTAAATGCCGAATGGAATAGACCTTTGACATCTGAAAGTCAGTATGTAGTTTCCGACGAGGACAGATTCTCCTCAATCGTTCTTGGCATGCTTCGAATTCAACGTTTTGATTTTATCGACACTTTTCGAGAAGAAGCATCGACCGCTGTGAAAGCAGTTTTAAAGCAAACCGTTATCGAAGTACTTTCGAGAGAAGACAATCTTGATGTAAGTAGTCGGCAAGAAGTCAGCCTATTTGACCAATTGCGTGACTTGGAATTTGCTAAATGGATTTCGATGTTATCCGAGGTCTTTAGTAATTTATTTTTGCTTTTGAAAAGAATCGAAGCCGTATACAGTGTTATGTTAAAGATGGTATACGATGCTTCCGGCAATCCGCAGCAGGACAGTGAATGCAAAACTTCTAGTCTCGTCGCAAGAATTGTTTCTGACACCGATTTCATCAAATTGCGGCCGACATTGAACAAGTGTTTAGCAGATATATGCGATTTCGCACACAGTCGGTGCGCGAACTTGGTCGAAGGGAGAGCAAAGGAATCTTCTTTCGACAGGATTTCTTCATCTGATTTTATGGAATTAGCAAAATCGGTTGAAACATTCACATATCAATGCGAAAATCTCTGTGGTCGTCGTAGTCCTAATCTTAAGTTAGTTTTGCAGACACAGGCAAACAAATTCGCGACAAGATTTCATGACGAAAGGCGTAAAAAATTGAATTCATTGCTTGACATTGAACAATGGAAGTCGATTGACAATGTACCATTAGAATTTCAAGAAGTAGTCACACAAATAATTGACAAAGAAAGTGGTTTTGATAATTTGCAAAGAACGAACAAAGGAAACAAAGGGAATCAGTACATCGAAGTGAGAGGGGAAAAATTCGTTGTTGTTAACTCTGTGATTGCTTTATTAAATACTGTTATCGAATACTGTCAATGTGCTTCTGAAATCAACGCCTTGAGTCCGGATTTGTTGACAAGACTGTTGGATCTTTTAAAACAATTTAACAAACGAGTGGCTCATCTATTACTTGGTGCTGGTGCGTGCGAAGTTGCAGGACTGAAAACTATTACCGCTCGCAACCTCATTGTATCATTGAGTTGTTTGCGATTAATATTGCATTTTGTTTTGCCGATAAAAGCCCATTTCGAAAAGTATTTACCCCAAAGGCAGCGAACAATGGTCAAACACTTCGACGATATTATTGAATTGTATTCGCAACACATAGCCAAGATACCAGAAAAATTAATTGCTGTTGTGAAGGATTTAATGATGAAAAATATGTCGAAATGGGAAGCAAAACCACCTGTTCCTTCACCCCAATTCGTGGTGATTTCTCAACATTTGAAACGTTTGCACGAAAATATTAAAGATGCTATTTCTTTGAAAGATTTGACTGATTTATTCGTTAAAATTCATGAAGTTTTTAAAGAATTGTTGAGACAACGCTTGACTCAATTGGATATCGCCAACGATAACGGACCGCAGCACGGGTAAGAACCCCAAATTCTTTCTCGTTCTTGAAAATTCTAATCGTGATTTTTGCTCTCACCACAGCCTGGTAACGCTGGAGCTTACGTTTTACATGCAAACGATTAATAAACTAGAAGGAGCGCAACATTTAACAAATGATGATTTGTGGTGCAAATGAAGCAGTTGGGGTTAAAGAAGACAAGTTTAGCTGTACAAATGGTTTTACATTTACTTCTCATATTTTGATGATTACAATCAGTGATTAAACGGAAAAAAGCTCATTTCAAATTAATTTGTCCTCATCCTCTTCATATTTCACACCATTTTCTTCTATACACTATTCGTATCCGTCACCGCTATCCGCGCTTTCGATGCCAATCGTTAAGCCCAACTTACTCAGCATTCGTTCCTGTTGTAATTTCATATCTTTCTGCTTCTGCTGCTTGCTTAATCGAAGTGACTCGTCCAGCGACAGTGACTCGACGGGTTTACATACTCTTTCAGCTTTTAACGCTGTATTTTCGTAGTAAATCACCGACTTAAGTTTACATTCTTGCTTCGCTTCACGCTGCTTATCATCAAACTCCTCTTTAATCGGTAGCTTATTGGGTACGAACCTGGCCACAGTTTTCTCGGCCAATTCCGGCTTGTACGTATCCGCGATCGCGAGTGAGTACAAATCGAAAGGTTCCTGGTCTACCGCCTGCTCGCGGTCATCAATACGCGTTTCGCGAGATTTTCTCGCCGATAACTACGAAAAGAGTGAGAAATCATTGTATCAAATGAAGTGAAAATCAAATAAAGCAAAACAAACCGCGTGTTCAAAAGTTTTATCATCACTCAAACTCAGCTTTTGCAGAAGCGATGCGCTTTCGTCGACCGCTTGTTTTGCCGCAATCGCGGCCTGTAATTTCAGCTCGAATTGCTTTAATTTTGCGCCTTTATCTGGTAAACGATTGAGAAATTTGCTGTTCGTTTGAGAAACGAGCGAATTGAGAAAACAAAAACAGGCGAAAGTATTTCATAAGCATCTGCACTCACCTGTTCGCAGTCAACGCCCGATGCCTTTTCAGCATTTCTCTTAACGCTGAGCAACTTTTCGCATTTAAATCGACATTTTTCGTTTGTTTAGTTTCGCTTTTTTCGCATTTTTCACGCGTTTCTTCGCGAAAAGACATTCTTTCGAAAAGCGCGACTCTTTTCGAAACAACGCGAACGCCGATTGCGCTCCGAGCGCCGATCGCGTTTTGACACTCGTGTCATCTGTCAACGATTCGTCAAAACACGCGATTCGCGAACGTTAAGCGCTTCGTCAAAAAAATTTTTCAAAACTTTTGATTTCGTTTTTCAATTTTTTTTTTGAATTATTTTTGTTTCCATTTTAAAAACACCATTTTTCAAACGCGCTACGCTCGAAACGCAATCTTTTCTCAATTTTCTTGATTTTAATCGCAAATTAAACGTAATCGCGTGCCAACGATCGCCGCAAATCCGTTTGCCGACAATTAATCGTTTGTTAATACTTCGATCGCCTCTTTTTTGCGATTTTTTCTGCTCCTTCGATTTAATTTAAATTTATTATTTTTATTTTTTGCTCAAAAAATCGATTTCAGCAAAATTTTCGACATTAAATATCTAAAATTAACATTTGATTTAGTATTAATTTTTTTTTTCTTCTCAGCTCTCGAAACGTTGTTGATGTGCAGAAATAAAGTGAAAATATTTAAAATTAGAATCGAGCAAAATCCGAGCAGCGCGCTTATCGAATGCGAAGTAATTCGAGTTGATTTAGTTTCAAAGGCAGGCTGAGCGTTGCGTTCGACGGCGCTGGAAAACATGGACAAAAGAGAGGCAGAGCGAGCGAGCCTCGCAAAATTCGAGATTCAAATTCGCACAAAAGCTAAAAAGGGCGTGTTGTGAAATGTCTGCTCGGCTCGCTCGGTGGTGGTATTGGATTTACACCCAATACGCAGACAGAAACGCTATTAAACGGCCAAAAGAGCGAAGATTTGCTTCGCACTGTAACGGACTTAAGCAAATGCAAACTAATTTATCGCCTTTTTCTCAACGTTTGTTGACTTATTTTGAAGCAAGAAAAGCAAAAGTAATGCGAAAATTTTTCTTCAAACACAAATCGCGTAATCGAAAAAACTGCTCATTTGTTTTGCTTTCTCGTCCACTTTTGTTTGGGTTTCAAACTGAAACAACTTTTTTTTTCAAACGGCAAAATTTGCCGAAATTTTAATAGAAATGGGTTGCGTTATCCAACAAAACATCACTTCGTATGAAATTTAACCTAATTTTTGTAGCGTTGAGACAAAAAATTTGTTAATTTCTCTTCTCTTTTACTTTTTTTAGCGTAAAAACGTTTTTACGCGTACATTTGAATCGCGCACAATTTTTTTTTCTCGTTAAAACGCTACAATTTTGCTTCATTCGCTTCGGCTAAAAAAGCTTTCCTCCGAAGCTCATTATTCGCGCATATCTTTTTTGCAAATCTTGTAAATTAAACACACAACAAATTAAACGCTAAACGCCGTCACAATTTAAGTCGACGCGAGGCATAAATCATATTTTTTCTCGAAATGAATAATCGATGGCAATATTTTATGAATTTTTTGTTTTCGGCGTTCTACAGGCGCGAAAAAAGTCGAACGCCTTTTTCGTTTTGAAATTTTGAATTTTAGGAAAGCGAAGAAGAAAAGCGAAATAAAAATTAAAAATCATAATAATAATAAACTTCGTTTGATTATTCGCAACGGGAAAATAATTTTTTCAAACATCACGTTAGGCGAAATGAAACAAAAGAAAGAAAGAAAGAAAAGTTTTTACTTTCAATTTTTGGTTTGCGAAACGTGAAAAAAACCGTCGATTTTGTAAATCACGAATTTTTAAAAACTTTTTGACGAGAAAAATTTGTATTCATTCGCTTTTTTTTTAATAATATTCTACGATTAATTTGATAAATTAATTTTACAGTTGTAAATTTTTTTTTGTGCGCGAACAAAGTGAATTTCTACAACTTTTTTTATCGCCTCGTTAGCCTCACTCCACTTTTCTTAATAAGCTTGTTACTCGAGAAAAAAAACGTCGAATAAAAAAATTACACGCATTTCGATGCAATTTTAACAAGTCGAGTATTTAATTTTAAACTGTCGTTTAATGGGCAACCAAACAAATTTTTCAAATACATTTGCATGTTAAGTGAATAAGAATTAGCACTAAAATTAAATTTATACACTTGATAAATAATATCCTCGAACAATTTGCGTAGCGAAAATTTTTTTATTTTAAGCGAATGACATTCACTGTGCTTCGAGAATGGAAGAGAAGAAGCAAAAATGATTTAAAAAAAATTTTCATTCATTTCGCTAAATTATTTATTTGCACGAAAAGTAAATTTAAATAAATTGGTCACCTTTTGAAAGTTAATTTTATGAAAAGAGGCGAGCTTTTTTAATTGAAAAACTCATCAATTTGGACTTCAAATAGTGAATCATTTCAAAATTTTTATGCTGAAATGGTGGTGAATATTCGCAAATATCATACTTAAACAAGTGCATTGAATCAGCCGAAATTATTTATTATTTATTCAGACGTCCCATTTTATCATTTAAAATACTTGATTTTCCTCACCTTTCAACAGCAACGCGAAAAAAAGCGAGTGAAGCACCTAAAACAGAAAACTTTTCTTACTGTTTTGAAACTTTTTTTTTGTGGCCACAGTGTAGAATGTTCCGAAATAGCGGAAAGAATATTGATTTTGTTCAGATAAGACAAGCATCGACTTAAGCATTTCACAACATTTACCTTTAAAAATTCTACCATTCTCAGCATTTGATTGATGAACAGGAATAAGATTTTAACGCGAAAGAAAATTACCAATTTGGCGATTGTTTCAATTAATCAAACCGCTTTTTTTCATTTCGAATTAAGCTGAAAAAAGCGTTCACTCCGAGAAAAGAGTCACCAGTTATTTGGCTTATAAATAAAAGTGGGACAAAGCTCGTATTTGTCCGCTTATTAAAATCGTAAATTAACAGAAGTATTCGAGTAAATTTTAAAATTCAACTTCGTTAAGCTTTGTTTCGATCGTTAAAGCATCTATTTTCACAAAAATCGTGATTCGCGATAGTCAAACTTCGAAAAGCTTTTCAACGGCTTCAAAAACGTACAAAATTTGTTTAAGCTTTGCCTCAGCTTTTCATCACGTGGTGCGATCATGAGAAGTTTTACTTTTAAGAAAAGCCTTGTTGCATATATTTTAATATTCACTAACGAGATGGGATAAACAGCAGTTTTCTTCTTTATCTTCGCTGCTCATATTTTTGTTCTGATCACGTTTTTCAGCTTTCAGCAGTTATAGAGATCATAAAATCAGACGTAACATTGCAATTCGACGGCGCTGGAAAACATGGACCAAAGTGATTTTTATGGCTTCACTGTTTGCATGCTTTTAAGTCTAATATTATCTCGAACACGAAAACAGCTTTTCAGATAGGAAAGAAAATTTTTATTGCTGTTTACTGTACTAATTTTCTTTTAAAAATATAATTTCATTTCAAGGCGAATAACACTTTTAATTAGCCAATTTTGAAATATCTTACACATTAATTATCGGTCATATTTCATTGAAAAAAAGATTCAATTCGAGCTCAAGCCTATCAATCAATTTTCAAGATGATTAAACTTTTTTTCGAAAAAATTGGATTCGTATTTGATTCATTGAATTATGAGTATATGCTTTCAATGTAATTTTGAGTCGATAATTTGTTTGTAAATAATAATTTTAAAAAAATGATTTAGGAGAGAAAAAATTAAACAAATAAAAAAATTCTTCAGCCGATGCGTGTAGAAAAACATTGAAAGCTTGCGAACTGCAAATAATATGAATTGTACACATATTTTAGCATTTTTCTATTAACCGTAAAAATTCTCTCTTCGAGCGCTTCGATTGAAGTTTATCAATTATCTTTGTGTTGAGAAATTTGCGATGAGCATCGAGAGATGAGACCTTTGAACGAAATGAGAAATTAGCTACGGAAGTGCAGCGCACTTGAGATGTTGAACATGCTTTTAGAAAAATGCCTTTCAAACTTTTACAAACAAATTAGAAGCGATTAGCGCAAATAAAATAATATTAGTGTAAAGTTATAAACGACAATGTAAAATGGAAAATAAATAAACATAACTGAACGTAACTGTACTTTGACATCAATCAATTTTGATTATTCTGTGCATAAAAATTTTTTTTCTCGCGCTCGCTCGAGATTCGAATGGAATAAAAGATTTTCGTTTTATTCGCTCGAATCGATCGATTAATCATTTTAAATCGTCGAAAAATGAACGAACTGTAATTTTAAACGATCGATATTCGCAGCGTTTTGAATCGAAAAGTGAACAAATAAATCAAAACGTTTGCATTCGATTTAAAGTAAATTGGCCACAATTAAGCGGGAAGCGAGAGAGAGAGAGAGAGAAAAAAATTCGCTCGCTTTTTATTCAAAAAACTTTGCTTTTCGGCCTCAATTTTTTTTTTAATTTTCGACAAAATAAGAAAATTTTCACCGAGTTGCGGTCGCCGAATTTTTTTTTTCTCGCTCGCTCCGACTTCGGTTCGCGTTGAAAAACGTGAAAAAAAATGAATTTCGATAAAAATACATTTTTAATGATTAAAAATTGATCGTTTTTAAACATGTGCATTCAATAGTTTCGCTAACTCTTTAAATACTCCATAACTCAAACATTAAGCTAATTTTTTTTTTCTTGTTTGTTTTCGAAAATTGTTTTAAATAAATATACATTCTAATTACGAAAAAGGTCGAAAAATTTCAAGTTATTGCTGATCTCTGCTTAATGATACTGGCGGGATAGAAATAAAAAAATTTTTTCAAAAAAACTGCTTCGAACCGTTCGTTTTCCTTTTCACTTTGTCACTTTGGCAACTTTTTATACGCAGTGAAAAATTTTCGCGGTAAACGTTCAAATAACTCTTCCTCGACAAAATGTCAATTACCGCTGCAATTCATCATCATTTTTCGCTGAATTTCCGACATTCACTCTTCAGCATCGCTCGAAAGTAATAAGAAGATTGAAGTTTAAGCAGATCTTATTTGAGAAGTGTATCGTTACCGCTGAAATCTCTCGCTGATTGTACCCTTCGCTTGAAATTCGAGTCTCTCTTTTTTCTTCTACGCTGTAAATTTTCGAATGTTTACGCTAAAATAATTTTAAATATCATTCACTTAAAGAGTTTAATTTGTGTAAACGGAATCAGAAGAGACAAGTTTGCTGCTTGTCGAACATTTTTTAATTGAATTTTTTTTTCTCGTTTCTCAAATTGAAAATTTACATATTTTACATATTCAATTTTATTCTCAGTATTTTTTTCACAAAATTCACCGAATTTGTTGATTGTATATTATATAGCCGATCAACACTTTTCCGCTGAAAAGCTTCTTTTCATTGATTTTCATTTGAAAGTCGAAAAACACACTCGAGCATTCAAACGCAGCAAATAAGCTTGAACTTAAATGAATTTCTGCCGGCTTATCATATAAATTTCGAACTTCTTTTTTTTGCCGAAAAAGCAAATTTTCATCATAAAACACATTGATCTTATCTCTGATTTTTTTTCCTCACCAAATCTAAAATAAGAAGCAATATTTACTTACTCGTTCATTTAACGGAAGGCACAATCGACGCTTGAATAAAAACGCGATGAAATAAGTTGTGAATTGCAATTACGGTGTTCCTGAAAAAAAAGAAAGAAATGAATTCATGCTTTTAAATATGTAGACAATTAGCCGTAAAAGCTGAAAAAGAAGAACAAATATAAGATTACAATCTATTAGCCAAATTTATGTTCAGCGAAAAGCGGCGCGAAATTTTCGGCGATTTAAAAAGGCAACGGTTTCGCTATATAGTTTGTTATATATATTTATATATATGCCGTACAAAAAAAAATAAAGCGAAAAGACCTCACAGTTTGAAAAATTAATAGAAAATTTTTAACTCATTTTTCACGAAAAAGAAATCAAGAAAAAAAATGCTTCTTGCGCAACACAATCGTTTTCGAGTGAAATTCAATCTTTCACCGTTCGTATAACCCAAAGCAGTATTTTATGAGTATTAATTTTCAATTCGCGTCGATTTTTAGTGATTAAACAACACTTCGAGTCGGCCGTTTGTATGCAGCGAAAATTTCCTCAATTTTTGCGATCGAAGAAACAAAAAGAAATTTTGAAAAAAAAGGGTAAAAAGGCGACTAAATTTGTTACACGCGTAGCGAAAATAATTTGCACTCGCCTGTTTGCGGTGTGCGCGCTTTTTTCGCTTTCGTATACAGAGAGTTCAATAACTTTTACAATCAATTTTTTTCTTCTTCTTCTTCTTCTTGCTCAATTATTGCCACTTTGTTTTTTCTAATTCAGTGTTTGAAAAGCGAAACACGATTGCTGTGAGAACAGGGCACTAATTCGAAAATATTTAAGTCGACGAATAAATTCAATATTAGCACTTTATCTTTTCTTGTTTCAAAACAAACTTTACAAAGAATTCATTATATTCAGCGCGCTGCTCGAGCTTTAATTGCGCTGTGCACAACATGAGCGATCTTTTTGTCAGTCGTCTTCTTCTTAAAAGCGACGACAAAATGACTTTTTTAGACTTTTCGACCGACGAATCTTTATTCAGCGTTCGTTTTTCCTCGATCGCATAAAAAGCATCGTGAAATTGAAATGAAATGTGCAAATTCAAATAAAAATATTCAACGACCATATGTTGTTTCGGTGCACAGCCAGTAATTGAACCCTACCTGAGGTCTTTGACCACAAATTGCGAACCTTTTTTCGATCATTTACAAACGAAAGCTGTGCGCTTTTTTCAAATCGAAAAAATTTTTCAAACGCATATACACGCGTTGAAAAACAAAGTGGAAGCAAACAAGAAGTATGCGAATTAAATTTGTGTTTCTTTTTTCCTGCCATTGTTTTAATGACCGAATTTTGGTTGCTAATTTATTATGCGCTCAGAGAGAAGAAATTTTCTTATACTTTCGTCGCAACGAGAAGCAATTTCAAAGTTTTTCTGTTGCCCTAAACGTTTGACTTCTTTTATTTTCAACGACAGGTAATTCATTAAACGCAACATGACCTTTAAAACGGTGCACATAGACTGCTTTTCGAGCAGCAAAATAAATCGATCGATTTTTTCGCCACTAAGCTCGCACTTTGTTCTTAAACACACTATTTTGTAGTTTGTGTGTGGTGCACGCGAACGATGTTCGTCACACGCGGGCCGTACGGCCCACACAGTTTCACGCTCCATTCAAAATGCTTAACCGTTATTTAATTAGCCCCAGTAAAGTTGAATTTTGAAATTCACATTCATTAATTTTTCGCAGAAATTCGCTCTAAAAATTGTCTCCTCGCTTCGAGTTCACTCGAAACATTTAATATTCGACTTGCCTGTTTTTTCGAAATGCGCTGTTTATGTGAAAATTTATTTACCGAAGGTCTTCTCGACGCGATCAGATGAGATAAAAAAACGATCATGTTTTAAAATCGCAAAGTTAATTAATTATTCATCGCTTTTAAAAATAAGGTAATGCAATGGAAAATTAATGAAGAAAGTGGCCTTTTCGCGAAGTAAGAAGAGAAAAGCGAGAGTAAAAAGCAAAGTTTTCAAAAAAGCGAATGGCATGAAATTGAAATAACGCGAAATGCAAAAACGACACTCTGATGAGAAGATTGTCGCCGTTTTTGAAAAGCACAGAAGACGTAGAAAAAACGCAAATCTCGCTTCGGTTTTCATTCTTTATACTTCGATCTTCGTTTACAGCGCTGACCTTAACTTTGTGTTGACTTGAAAAGATGAAAAGCTTTAAAAAGCGAAGCGAAAAGAAAAGTAAATCGCCACTCGTCATTGATGAAAAGATTGAATGTTTTTTGCACAATTTTGCAATTCGGTTTTTTCGAATTCAAGCAATTTCAATAGTAATTCTTATCGATTTTCTTGAAGCATAGCGGAAAATCCCTCTTTTCGTTTTTGATACCTCTTTTCGCGCAAATCACTTTCTCGGATTCGAAGCGATTGCTGAAAATTATTTTTTTCGTTTCGCTTCTTCCTTACAGAGTGTCCGATATAAATGTATTCAAATTCGAAGGATAAACCGCTTCACATTCCGAATTTACTGCTTCGGCAAACTTGTTTCGCGCATTATGCTCATTAAAATTTTATAATAAAAACTTTTTTGATAAATTCTCTTAACCTTTCATGAAATTTAAACAGATATTCATTTGCAAATTTTTAAAAATTTTGAATTTATTTTTCTTATCTCTGATACATGAACGATTAGAAAAAATGCGAAAATAACTCAAATATATCAGTTTGATGTATTT
>NCKU01003710.1:0-14298 GCA_003675995.1 Dinothrombium tinctorium | reverse complement strand
CTCTGATGATGAAGATTATATTCACGACATAAGCCAACCTTCGACTTCCAAAGGCACAAAAATACCAATCTTAAAAATAACAGTTGCGACCACATTAATTGAGCAAACTTCTGATTCATCAGACGATGAGGCTACGGTTTCCAAAAGAAAGGTATTAATACCAACCAAATTAAATTACCATTCATACATTTTTCCTCGAATTTTAGCGAAAAACAAAAATAGATTCACCGATCAAATCACAATCAAGTGAATCATCTTACGTTGATGAATCTAGCTCATCAAATTCAAGTGATGAGTCAACATCAAAATCAGATGGAAAATCAAAACAAACAGAAAAAGGCAAACAAAAGGTATTTTATATACCAATTTTAAACATGTTCTTTTTCTTTTTTTCTCGCTTCCGAAGATTGAATTGTAGCATTGAATTTAATCGAAGTCTCCGAGTGATTCGTGTTACGGCTTGAAAATAAAATTTAAATTTAAATTTGAATTTTAAACGCATTTATTAATACTTTATATGTAAACAGATAAAAAATACATAAACACATAATTTTCCTATTAAATTTTCCCTAAACACACATTTAAAGTTGAATTCATTTAAGCGTTAAAAAACTTTGTTTACTTTAATTTAATATTCAAAGCGTAGTTATGCTTTAGTCTTCGTTTATGTTTAACTCTTTATTACGAAAACAGTAATTCAATTACTTGGGGGCGTTTTTCTTTTATTTTTCGACGCAAATGTAATTAAAAACTTGAATTTTTAAAAAATTTCTTAAAATATAAAGTAAAACGCTTAAATTTTCAAGATCAAACAGTCGCAAAGTAACTCATAAGTGAGAAGTTATTTCTTAAAAGGTAGCAGCTAATTTAAAATTAAATTCGATCTTAATTTCAAATAAAAAAAACTTGAATTGCAAAAATGAATTCGGAAACTGGGGGTAAAGTGATCAAATGTCGAGCGGCTATTTGTTGGGCTCCGACGAAACCACTGACTGTTGAAGAGATTGAAGTTGAACCTCCGAGAGCAGGTGAAGTTCGAATCAAAGTGATCGCGAACAGCATCTGCCATAGCGATGTCTTTGTTTACGATGGGCAATTAAGTGGAACCATGATTGCGACTAAATATCCTTGCATTTTGGGACACGAAGCAACTGGTTTGGTCGAAAGCGTTGGTGATGGAGTTACATCTGTCGCACCTGGTGATTATGTTATCACTATGTTCAATGCAAGCTGTCAAGAATGTGTTTTCTGCAAGAATCCAAAAACAAATCTTTGTGTCGCGAGACCAATCGATGAAGTGATCATGGCGGATGGAACAAGCAGATTCAAGTTTAATGGTCAAACAATTTATTATTTCGGTGGAATCAGCTCCCTGTCTGAGTACACCGTAATCTCGGAATTTAAGATGGCAAAAATAAATCCAAATGCACGAATGGACCGAGTTTGTATTTTTGCATGCGGATTTCCAACTGGCTACGGGTCTGTTGCTAAAATTGCGCAAGCAGAACCTGATTCGAGCGTTGCCATATGGGGTTTGGGCACTCTCGGGCTCTTAGCGGTTTGCGCCGCTCGAAAATGCAAAGCTAAGACTATAATTGGAATTGTGAGAAATGAGAGAAAAATCGAACTCGCAAAAAAGATGGGCTGCACTCACTTCGTCAACACTGTGAAATGTAAAGAAGAGAGTAAAACTGTAGCCGATGCAATAAAGGAGCTCACAGGCGGAATTGGTGTCGACTACGCGATTGAATGCGTTGGTAATGCTGCGTGTGTGCGAGAAGCGTTGGAGTCAACTGCTCCATGGGGCACAACAGTTGTGGCCGGAATATGCTCTGCGAACGACAAGCTTGAAATCAATCCAAATCAATTGTTAAGTGGAAAAAAGTTGACAGGAACTTTTTTTGGTGGTTACAAGTCGAAACAGAGCATTCCGCAAATGATTGATGATTATGTTGACGGTAAGCTGGATATTGAAGCATTGTTCACAGGAAGCGTTCAATTGAATGAAGTTGATGCAGCTTTTCAATTGTTGAAACAAGGAAAAGCTTTGCGCACTGTGATTGTTTTTTAAAATTCAGATACGATCGATATTTGTGGCTTTATTTTGACAAATTCGCTAACAACTAAAAATGTGTTCAACTAAAATATACAAATTTAATAAACAATATCTCGTTTAGAGATCTTTTTATTGAAAAAATTTTTTCTTATCGAATTCGTTTAAGAGCACAGTGAAGTTTTAATCAATCAGAGCCAAAGTGCTTATCTCTACTTTTGTCGTTTAAATTTTCTATTTAAATTTAATATCCTAAACTTTAAATTCAATTTTGTCGACTATTCACCATTGAGAAGCGTAATTTTTGTCATTCTACTTTGAATGTTAAATATCAAACATTGAACAAAAATTAAAGAGTAAAAAATTAACGAAAAGAATGCAAAATTCGGGTGAATAAATGCTTATATTCTTAATACTTTTTGTATAAACGTTATACGTGAATTTGTTTACAAATACTTATATATACTAATTACTCAAGATAAAATTATCATTTTAATCATTAAATTGTGATTCAATAAAAATTATTTTTAAATTTGCTGGTATCGGCCTGTCTATTGTTCTTTTGCCCATTAATCTTAATCTGATAACATCATTTCTTCGTTGATCAGCAACCCGTTCAAATATATCGAGTAATGTTTTGAAATCTGAGTCGTTTACAAGATAATAAGGAGAGTAGTCGAACACAACGCAGCTTCTTGCTGCGATAGCGATATCATAAATACTTTGAAAATATTTATTGCTATATGTCCTAAGTACGAGTTTTTTAAGAGTTTTTAAACTTGCAACACTTTTTAGTGTATGAATTGAAGCGTCAAAACTTAATCTAAAACAAAGATATTTTACGGAGGGAAAACGAGATAAATTATGAGCGAACTGTGAATCTGTAGATAAATTAATATCTAAAGTCAACTTTTCAACGTTCTCGAGTGCCTCGGAAGATGTATGGAATGTGCAGTTGACACAAGACAAGTATAACACTTTTAAAGTAGGAATATTGATCAATTTCACATTTTCGATAATCAATCCACCACCTAACATAAAAATCAATGAATGAAGTTTTTTACACTTATCGAAGATTTCTTGTAAGAAAAACGAAGGATTGAGTTGTTCTTCGTTAATTGAAATGTTCACTTTTTTAAAGAGTTTTGCTTTAGCATTCATCAATAAAGTAAAATCATTTGGACGTATGGATACATTATGAAAAGTGATATCATTCAAAAATTGAAGTGAGATCAAAGAATCAATTGACTTTTCGCTAATGAAGCATGAATATAATTTCTGATTGAAAATTGAAAGCGATTCTAATTTCGAAAAGTTTGATAACAAAAGCGACAAGTTGTCGTCGATCGAATCATAATCAAAATAAGTATGCAAATGCAGTTGCTTCATATCGGAGAGTGTTTTCGTTTTAAGCCATAAATCTTCACAAAAATAATTAGACCAAATATTGATGATTTGAGGCTGTCGAAGATTTCGCTTTGCGATCGAAAGAACTTCACTCAATTCATTAAATGAATAATCACAAACCAAATTAATTGTTGTCGCGTTTGAATAAAATGTAGTCAAAAAGTTGAGTTCTTCTAAATATTGTTCGCTTGTTATCGTTATTCTATCATTTCGTTTTCTTAACATTTCGTCACTTCTATCTTTGATTATTTTCGAAACCAAACGAATCGAAATCAAATCGTCGTCGTTTAAATAACCGAAAATCGTCGAAATTAACTCATCGCTTAAAGAGGAGAGAGGATCGCATTCATCGTTTCGCGAATTGTTAGCTGCCATCCCACAAATGATCGAATCACTTAACCTGAATTGAAACAAAATTGCTTTTCACTTAAAACGATGTTTTCGTTTGTTTTCCGACATTTCGCTCGTTTTAACCCTTTTTTCACTCATATTCAGCATCAGCTGTTAACGGTGTTGATTGAAGAGCCATCTTTCTTCGAAAGATGAACTTACGAAATGGATCAACGTTAAAAAGTTTGAATAAAAAAATGTGAACAAATTTTTAAATTTGAAAATTAATAAAAAAATTTTAAGTTTAAATAAATTCATAAAATATTCAGAGTAATCTTAACATGTCATACATTTTTATACAACGCGAAAATCTGATGGATACCTTTTCATGGCTTAAAGGCCACTCTATCCTTTAACTAGTAAATTTAATTGGATCTATGGCGATGATTCGGCTATGTAACAAATCAAAAATTATTTTAATGAGATTGTCTAGTGATCCATCTTGCATTAATTGAGCATCTTCTTTTCGAAAGGCTTGTGTCAAAGCAAGAAAAAAGATTATTTAAAAACTTAAAGTAAACTTTTCAGGTTACATTTTGATATAAAAAAATTGGTCTCAATGTACAATAATTTAATAATTTATTAAATTAGTTGTGCTTTATTATTAATAAATTACAATTAATTTATTAATAAAGCAGAACTAATAGTTTATCGCTACGGGTTCACAAAATTTTAAAATTGCACCAATTTTTAACTTAGTTTAGTGGTATTTTGCCAAGACTATCATTTGCAATTGTGAAATGCGATTCAAATGATTCGGATTCGAAATTCAAAAGCTGATCTCAAAGCCTAATTTTAGTTTCAAGACTGTTTTCATTAAGTTTATTGTAAAAAAATGAAACATATTTCAAGTTTGAATGTTTCAAAATAAAGAAAAAATATTTTAAAATAATTTTTAGATAAAAAAATTAGTGAATTACTGGTAGTATCATTCATTAGCGATAAAAAGTAATTAAGGTAAAGAGTCATTAAGATAACGAATTCGTCATTTTATTTAAATTTTTCGAGGTATAAAAGCACGACTAAAAGAGTTACTGGAATACAAGTTTTACTTACTTTAATCTAGAAAATATTCAATCGAAACACTTAAAAAGGTGCATTTCGTTATAATGTTTTCACTTTAATTTTGCAGTGAAAATAATTTTTCATTGAAGAAATTTTTATATTTTCTCGTTGTTTTTTATTATAGAAAGAAAATGAAATTAACTCTTTTTTGCATGCTTTTTCTGCTCGTTACTTGCTTGGCACAAGACGATGGGTACGAAGAAAACGAAGATGGTTATGGCGATGAAGGTGCTGGTTATGGAGATTCGCAAGATGAAGACAGCGGCGATGAAGGATATGGTGCAAATGTTGGTGATGGAGAGGATGAAGGTGACGCAGGTGAAGAATACAGTGCTGGTGATGCAAATGGCAGCACTCGTGGTCTCGATGAAGCTTATAGAGCTGCACTAAGGTTAGTTTAATTTGCAATGTTTTGAATTATTTTTTCAATTTTGATATTTTTTATCAAACAGAAGAGATGGAACAGCAAATTCGTAATTCTGAAAATGAGAGATGGTGAAAAATTAATCTATTGAAAAAACTTTTGAATAAAAAATGTGATTTAAGCACAAAATGAAACATCGTTGATACGAAAACGAGACTTGCACGCATTATGTTTATTAATAAACCAAAATTCAAAATTTAATAATTTAAATTATATTTATTAATTTAATTTTATTTATGATTATTTATGATTTAATTAAAAAATACTTTTTACGTTCATAATTAAAGCGATTTTCTATTTTTTGTTACAAAACTAAATTTTTTAAACGAGTTTTGATCACTGATTTTACATCAGTGATTTTGTGGTAAGTAAAAAAAACTGTTTTTCGATGTGAAGAGCTTTGTTAATGATCTCTACTTTGAAATGACAAGAATTAAATAAGAATGAAAAGGCGCAAAAAGTAGTGAAATTCATTCAACGACAATAATAAAGCAAGTGAAATAAAATTCAAATTAATTTTTATTCTATTTACAATCCCATTAGTAGTAATTTCACAAACACTCGGTGCTTTTGGCTAATGACAAAAAAAAGATTTAACCTAAATTCGAGAAATTATTTCATTCATTTATTTAATTTTGAAAAATAATGTTTAAAATAACTTTTTAAGTAGAAATATTTACTAGAAATTATTGTTTGGTGTAAATTGTTTAAAATGTCAAAAATGTTTTTTCTTGTTAATTATCAAAAATGTTATTTTATTTATCCTCTTATTTAAATTAAATTTTAGTTTCGCATTCAATCACTGTTTTTATATTCTAATTTGTATTTTTCAATTATCAATTTTGCAATTGAGTTTTTTTCTTAAAAATAAAATATTCAAATGGAACAAATGAAAGCTATTCAGAATTGTTTCAATAATTCAGCTTTAATCGATGATTTTCGAATGACATTTGTATTTGTGATAATAAAAACTAAAAATTTGACTTTTTAAATAAAATTAAGAAATAAAACAAACAATATAAATGTGAAAGGGCCACTTCTATATCGTCGCCCCAAAAGGAAATCTTTGATAAATATAAATAAGCCCAAATTTAAAACTAGAAATCGAAATGAAGTTTTATTCATAAAATTATAATAAAGGCCAGCGCATGGTCGATTTCACTTCTTTCCCATAAAATCAGCCGATCGAATTAAATCGTTCGGAGTTTTGTGGCGTTTATTAATGCGTTCATAAATTTAGATTATATAAGCGCTTTACATATTTCATAAAATACACAATAGGTCTTTGTCTGCATGCGAGAAGAATCTTCACCATAAGAATTTGCATAAATGTGGAGCCAAATTTTTATGGCGAATTCCGCTTGATAAACGCCGTCGGAGATTTCTCCATTGGATTCAATGTATTGTATGTTCGCCCCAGTATTCGGATTCACGATATTTTGTGAACAGATGATATTTGTTCAAGAGTGTGATATGATTCGCAAATCTACAACTTCGCTTTTCTTAACTTGACTAGTTTGCAAACCGATCGGAGGCGGAGAGTAGAAAAGTTCGCGGAGCCCATCCCGCTTCCCTTAATGACAAATCAAGTTACCTGCGCAAAAAAACTATTGTTTGTCTTGTTTGTGGTTAGTTGTTAGTTATAATAGTGTTAAAATTTTAAATTTAAATATTGAATTTGTGTTCAATTATTTCCATGTTGATGTTGATTATTGTATTGATGAATTAGATGAATCAAATGATAGTAAAGTCTATGATAGATCGATAAAAGTTGATTAAAGTTGATTTTAAAATGTTGAAAAAATAGATCAAAAGCACGGTTTTATCTACACTTTAATAAAAAACCAAATTATGGATTCAGCTATAATTATGAATTTATTTAATGTCTAAATAGTGAAACTTTCATTAATACAGTGTAATGCTGTCTTGTATAACATTAGTTTTCTTATAAGATAGACAAAATTTTTAAGAATAACTCACATTTTTATCGATAATTTTTGTTTCGAAAAATTTTTGAGAAAATAGAGAGTGAAAATCGAGACTAAGTTCACGACCGAGCTAATATTAAAATTATCACTACTGCATGCGCGAGACCGCATTAATACTTTGTACAAGATCAGTTCGGACATGTTTTATTATCTTAATGCCTTTTTCAAAACAATTTAAAAGATTCATTGAGAAAAAAATACTTGAATTAATCTATATTCACAAAACAAAAGGTAAAAATTTTAATCTAGGCGAATCAAAAATTTGCATGTTTTTTGTATTTGTGCTAGGCGCTAGTCATTTTGGTCTTTGTTTACTGTTTTTTATTATTGTTTCCTGATGATACTCTAAGTGTTGACCGAAACATGTCGAAAAGTTAATATTCAAAATCGAAAATAAAGAAAAATTTTGTTTTCTTAATGTCTTAGACGTCTGTTGCAATTGAACTCTTAATGCTTAATTTTCTTATCTTAGTCGGTCGAGGATAAATTCCTAAGTTTTATCTAAAATGATGCACTCATAAATGTTATGGCAAGTGAAAAAATCTAAGTAAAAATGTTTTATATTTTTAAAGCATTCTCAATCAATAAATGAGAGTAAATTAATGATTAAATTTGTAGTATTTATCAATTGTGAACACTTCATAAACAAAGTCTAAATTTGTTAGAAGATGGATTACAAAAACTAATTTCAAAAATAAATTTTTTAATTTTATATTTTTTAAATAATTTCAATTTTTTCTTGCAAAAAGAAAAAATAAATTCAATTTCTAATTAAACATGAGTAGTTAATGCAATAATAATTCGCTTAAATTATTAAAGAGAAAAGAAGGTTGTCGAAATATATCCTTAAAACAAAGTGATAATTTGTAGGATAATCTTATCGTAAAATTATTTTTATGTTCTTTTCTTTTTAAAATGTACTTTCTTTCTCGTTAAAATTATATTACTTGTTATTTGCCAATTTTTAGTTGATAATTTTATATTTAAATATTCACTTTACTTGCTACTTTACTTATAGCTGCGATTTTATTACAGACACAAGTGTTTACAGAAGCAAAATTAATAATTTCGCTTGGTACCATGACAAGCAAAGCGATAAGTTGTTCCAATTTCAAATGAAAGCGAAAAATTTTGTCTGTGAAAGTAATTTGTTAACGATTTTTTAATGCTCGCTAAGTGATTGAATTCACTTTTTTTTCAAAAAGTGCTTCTGTTTCGCTTCCTCAAGCATCAAGTTTAAAGGCTCATTTAAGAGAATCGAAGACGTGACATCATTTAGCAACCGCGAAAGTGGGCTGGCGATGTGATTATGGGAAATGAGTTCTAAATTTTGTTCAGTTTAAATCAAATATAAAAGCAAGGTTTTCGCTAACTTTTGAGTAAAACATTCAATCGAAACATTGTGTTCGTATTCATAAATCGAAACACTTTTTGAAAAGTCCGTTTTTTAAATATTTAATTTGTAAAAATTTTACAAGTTTTACTTCGTTTCTTAACAGCATTAAGATGAAAGCCACTCTGATTTGCATGTTTTGTCTAATCGTGGTTTGCTTGGCACAAAACGATGGTTTTGAAGGTGTCGGTGACTTTCCCAACAGTGGAAACGAGGGTGGCTATGGAGATGATGGTGCAGGATATGGAGGTTCGCAAGATGAAGGTTACGGAGGAGAAGGATATGGTCCAAATGTCGATGATGGCGAGGGTGATGGAAGTGTAGGTGATGCATACAGCGGCAGATTTAATTTAGGTGAATCTAGCGGACCTTCCCTAAGGTTTGTTAAATTTACAAATTTGTGAATTATTTTTTCAATGTAATTTTTTTGTCAAACAGCGGATACCGAAGCGAAGATGCGGGTTACAGAAAATGAATCAACATCGACCGAAATGAAACAGAAACTATTTGCCAGAAAGATATGATTCAAGCACAAAAAGAAACTTCGGTTTCATTCACATAAGATTAGCAGGCTTTTGATAACTAAACAATCATAATTCAAAAAATTCACTTTAACAAAAAAAAACTGTTATTATCACAATAATTTACTTATCATTTATTTTGTAAATATAAATGGTACTCATTGTGTTTCTCAAAGTGATATAAATGGAAACTATTTTGACAAATAAAAAGAATTTTATTTATTGTAATTTTTTATCACTTTATTTGATCTGATATAAATTTTTTTACCGGAAGCGATTTTAAATGTAGTAAAAAATGTTTTTTCGGTGATGGAATTTAGTTATTGATATCAAATTTGAAATGACAACAATTAAGTAATTAAGAGATCAATTTGAAGCAAAAACTAGTAAAACTCATTTAACGACAATAAGCTAACAATTTAAAACAAATTGGCAGCATTCACTGCATGAAATGTAATGAATGAGTGTATGAATATATTTGTGGGATTGAGAATAATTTGATTTACTTAAAAATCAATTTTGTCTTATTTATAACGAATCCGAATTGGATGAAATAGAAAAAGCAAGCTGAAGACAATTTGCTTCTTGCTTCATATTTTAAATTGAAATTTTTTTATTTAACTCTTTTAAGTGAAGAGTAAGATAATTTTTTTCTTATTAAAAAAGGCTTCTGGATGTCATATATTTTAATAACCTGAATGTAGTGTTACACCGGTTTTTTTTCTACTTAGTGCATATCTTCTCCCATCTAATAAGTTTAACGTATCAGTCGAGTAATATTTGCCTTCGTGTACTTGTATTGTTATGTGTTGTTTTCGAATTAAGATTATCGAAAAATGAACAAATATTCTTTAAAATTGGCTAGAAGATTAGTCATTATAGTAGACTTGACTGTAAAAAAACCTTTTTTCTCATATTTGATAATTTAAATTAAACAAATTATAATATTTCAATTACTTAAACACATTTATCGTTTAATAAAGTGTGACAACAAAAGCGAGTTAAAGCTAACCTAGAAAAAAAATATTTTAGTGAAGCAGACAAAATTTGTTTAAAATTTAAAAACCAATAAGTGAGAAAAAACTGAAAATGAATGCTAAACGCATTTTAAGTAGCTGCTGTTGTGTTTCGCACAAATTCGTAGTTTTTCATGTGTAGCGAACCATCCATTAACTTAATCTCTGAAAGAAGTGAAATTAGTGTACAATAATACAAAAATGTTTTCTTGTTTTCAAACCATAACAACTATTCAAGCAAGAAAATAAATGAAAGTTTGAAAGAAAAACATTGAATGAAGACAATTTCATATTTTGATAAATAATTTTGATTTTCTTTTGCGAAAATGAATATATAAACTAATAGATAGTCGAATTTTCTTATTGTAAATATAATTTTATTCTCATTTCTATAAGATTATTTACTAGCAAGCTAATCTCAATTGTTTAGTTAACTATTTGATTGCATTAAATCGCTTCTTGTTAGAAGCATTAAAAGAATAAAATTTTATCATTTCTCTTGATTCACTGGCCTCGACGTGACAAGTTGTTCTGATTTCAAACGAAAGAGCAACATTTTGACTGTCACGGTAATTTGTTTATTCTTTTAATTATTGCTTAATGATTTAATTAACTTCAATACAAAAAGTTTTTATGTTTTGCTTCCTCAAACATCACGTCTCGAGACGCGTACACTGGAAGACAAAAAGAAAAGTGGGCTGGAATTATGATAGCGAAACAACCTGTTCTACACTTTCTTCAGATTTTGTGAGATATAAAAGCAAGGTTTTCGCTAACTTTCGAGTAGAACATATTCAATCGAATCATTGTGTTCGTATTCATGAATCGAAACACTTTGTGAAAAGTGCATTGTTTAAATATTTAATTTGTTAAAATTCTAAAAGTTTTACTTCGTTTGTTAACAGCATTAAGATGAAAGCTACTCTAATTTGCATGTTTTGTCTAATCGTGGTTTGCTTGGCACAAAACGATGGTTTTGAAGGTGTCGGTGACATTCCTGACAGTGGAAACGAGGGTGGCTATGGAGATGATGATGCAGGATACGGAGGTTCGCAAGATGAGGGTTACGGAGGCGAAGGATATGGTCCAAATATCGATGATGGTGAGGGTGATGGAAATGTAGGTGATGCGTATAGCGACAGATTTAATCTACATCAAGCTAGCGGACCTTTACTAAGGTTTGTTAAATTTGTGAATCATTTTTTCAATGTTAATTTTTTGTCAAATAGCGGATACCGACGCGAAGATGCGCGTTACAGAAAATGAGACAATATCGAGCGAAATAAAACAAAAACTTTTTGGATAAAAGATCTGATTTTAGCTAAAAGGAAAGATCGGTGCCTCGAACAAAACTTGCACGTTGTTGTTAACTAGTAAATCACAATTCAAATAATTCACTTGTGTATTAAAATGTTATTATCTCATTCAGCCAAAACTTAATCACTACTCATTTATTTTTATATTTATAAATGATTTTCATTGTTTTTTGAATTAGACGAATATTTGTATGAATTTTTTATGAAAACTAAAGCGACTTTTTTATTTATTTTTTAATTTTTTATTTACGAAATTGATTTGATTTAGGTTCTTTTACAGGAACTGGTTTTGAGTGAAGTAAAAATCTTTTTTTTTCGGTAACGAAAGCTTGAAAATTATATGAAAATAATCTAAAATTTGAAATTATACCAAGTAGCCCAATAAGAAACTGAAAATAGTGAAACTCATTTATCGACAATAACGTCACATTTGCAATTAAATTTAAATTAATTGTTCGCGTTTTTCTCTACACAAGCACATTAGTAGTGATATCACAAACACTCAATGTTTTGTAGTAAATCACTAGAAGAGTGAATTATCTTTTAATCTGAATTTGAAAATTTCAATTAAAAAAAAATCTAAACAAAAATTTTAACAATAAATACTATCATGCACTTATTGTTTTACATTAATTTTTTTAATTTGGCTTGATGTCAACTTAAAGTAGATAATAAGTAAATTTAAATTATAAAATTTTCGAGAATTGGAGAGATTTTTATAAATAAATATTTTTCGTAATTTAACATTTTTGTGTAAAGAGAGACAAACATTTAAACAATCTTTTCTTTAAAAATGCGCTTCTGGATGATATTAAATTTATTTTTAAATAATTTTAGGATATCGTAAATTAAAAATGAAGATTAACGAGACATGTGAAATGAATTTGAATTATATATTTTAACATTTGAATTAATTTGACACATTCAATGTTTGATAAAAAGTGACAATAAATTTGAATGTAAAATAAAAAAAAAATTAATTGAGTAAATAATTACAAAACTTGTTAAAATTTCAAAACCATTAAATAATTCATTTTAATAATTGAGAAAAATTAAACATTTATTTTCAATACATTTTGAATAATTTAAATAACTCAATTTTTTCATTGGATTTTGTTCCTGCGCCTTTTTCAAAAAGAATTTGCTAATTTTTGAACGAACGTTATACCGTAAAAGGATTTATTGTTAAAATGACGATTCGGAATGCAGATTTGACTGCTTTAATCTATCTTCAACGATAGTGTATAATTTTTTTTTTACATTTTAAAAGACTTAGACTTACAATGAGTGAACGCTTGTATTTCAGCCTTAAACAATGTAAAGCCGAAGAGACAATGCTGTTCTCATGTGTCTACAAAAATTGAAGTTGGTTGGTTTTTTCTTCCGGTCAGTGTATATATTTAATGACTGAATAAACGTTTTTGCAAAAAATATTCCTGTTTCGCTTCCTCAAGCATCGCATTTTACGACGCGTACCATCAGAGACCAGAAAATATTCGCAAAAGTGGGATGGAATTTGTGGTGGCACAAAACTAGTTCTACACTGTTTGAAGATTTTTATAGATATAAAAGCAAGATTTTGTCTAACTTTTGATGAGAACATCAATCGAAAGATTGTTTTCGTATTCAAAAGTTGAAAATTTTGAATGTTCGTTTATTTGTATTATTTTCACTTTATTTTATTCGTTATATTTTCTTTTTATTTTTATAGTAAGAAAATGAAATCAACATTTATTTACATGTTCTGTTTGATCGTTATTTGCTGGGCACAATACGATAGAGACGCGCATGATTCAGACGACTTTGTATACGATGGTGGCTTTGGTGAAGAAGCTGCTGATTATGAAGATTCGCAAGATGAAGGCTACGAAGCCAGAGTAAATGGTGCACATGCTGTTGATGGTGAGGATGATGGCAGAACGGGTGAAGCATACAGTAGCAGCTTTCATATCCGTGAAGCTTATATGGTCTCAAAAAGGTTTATTATGATTTGCAATGTTGTGAATTGCTTTTTCAATGCTTATTATTGTCTAACAGAGGATATGGAAGCACAGATTTGCGATAAAGAAAATGAGACAGCATCGAACGACAATAATTTAACATTTTGCGATAAATATTTGATTTAAGCACCAAATAAAACATTGATACAACGAACCAAAAAAAACATATTTTTGCTAACTATTAAATCAATTCAAATATTTCGCTTTTGTATAAAAAAACTGCAATTAAAGTAGTTAAACGGAAACTTAAAAACTAGTAATTTACTTTTGAATATAAATGAGATTCATTGTGTTTCGAATTAGAGTGATAATTATGCAATTTTTTGTTTTAACATCAAAGCGATTTTTATTTGTTGAAAAATTTCATTTTTGCGCTTTATTTTTCGAATTGAAATAGGTTACTTGACACTTTAGTTTGAGAGAACTAAAAATTTTTTTTAACCAATAATTTTACATACGACTTTTAAACATTTTTAAAATATGCTGAAAATTTCTGTTTATCAACAAGTAATTTTTATTTATTATGTAAATAAATGTAAATTTTTATTTATTATATAGTTTAAAGCTAAGAAAATTGCTCTGCAATGCTATTTAATACTTTTGATTTTATTATTTTCAACATTTTCTTGTAAATTAACCAGCAAAAAAAATTATGAAACAAAGGCTGTATGAATAAAACTTGCACAAATCTAAAGTGCGTTGCAACAAGTTTCAGTAAATATGCA
>NCKU01003709.1:0-14306 GCA_003675995.1 Dinothrombium tinctorium | reverse complement strand
CATTTATATGCGTGGTTATCTATGATAAGGCCAATCTCTATGATAGGGGATTTACTTATGTTGATCATTGAATGGGTGACAAAATATAAAATTCAATGCGTTGAATTGTTTGATAAAGATGCTTTAGATAAAAAGGAAATTTGATGAGTCTGTTTAGAAAATATGAATAACGATTCGATTGAATCCACTTCCGTAAAAAATCGATCTTTTATTTTTTCTCAGAATATATTTCATTGCCTTGTTTTGTGAGTATTAGCAACAAAAAATGAAATTTTAATTCATTTCAAAATTTGACACATATTCAAAAATGATTTCAGCATCTCACTTTAACAATGTAAAAAATATAAAGACACAAAGAGTTGCTTAATGATGCCAACCCCAATGATTTCCATGATTTCCATGATTTCCATGATTATGATCATGCTCATGACCATGCTCATGGCCATGCTTATGTCCATGACCGTGTTTATGCCCGTGGGAGTGGCCATGCCCATGCTTATGCCAGTGACCATGTTTATGATCATGCTTATGGCCATGCTTGTGTCCGTGGCCATGTTTATGCCAATGATGATGGTCATGCCAATGATGAGATGGCCCGTGATGATGTCCCCAACCATCGGAAAAAACCTCCAAAATATTGGCCAGAATTATTGATGCAAAAAATATCACCTGTGACAAATTTCAAAATGATTTTTTCATAGAAAGGCAAACTTTATATTTAAACAATGAACTTACAATAAGTAATTTCATCTCGTATTCAACGGTAAACTTTACTTCTGAAAAACTTAGCAATTGTTCACTGTTGCAATGAAAGTGAAAAGCGAGAATGATCGAAATTGAAAAGTGTTGAGCTTTATATAATCCCGAAAAGCAATATGAAAAGGAAGCATTAAATTTAAAACGTTTATTTATGCATGAAAAGTTTTCAAAATTTGTTTTAAGGTTCTATTTTGTGCTTAATTAAGTTCTTCGTTATATTTGAAAGCTTTACAAGAAGAAAAGCATTTTTTTTTTTTTTGCAGGGTAGTACCTTCAAAAAGTTTGAATGAACTTATATTATTTGCATAATCATATTAAAATCTGTGATTAAAACACAGTTCAAAACACAGAATGTCTTTAAAATGTTATTTTTACTAGATCTTTAGAGTAAAACCATTTCATTAAAAGTTTTAAAAATTAAAATTAAAAAGATTTTTTAGAATATTTAACAATCAAGAAACATAATGTCATACAATAAACAAAGGAAAGAAGTGTAATGATAATATTGTTCTTCATTTCTTATTGAACCATGTATGATTATGCTGATTGAAATTTTCTCATGTTATACGCCATGAAGAAGAAAAAATCATTTTCTTCCGACAACCCCAGCTCCTGTCATCAGACGCAAATTCGATAAAATTTCACTCTTACTTTTGATATTATTTTCTCTAAGCACATTCGTTCGCGTTACCTCTCTTTATAAGTTGAATTACTTTTATCATAATTTCTATTTCCTGTTCACAATTTCGACATTTTTTCTATTTTTTTAATCTTGTTTTTCTAATAATGTTTGGACAGTTTAAAAAAGAGGAAAATTGTCATTAAATAAGTATTTAAAGCGAAAAGTTGACAAAGATCGTAATTAAATGTAAAAAATTTAACTTTTCTTTTATCAAAAGATTATTATTACAATTTTACAACTGTTTCAGCGAGAAAAGTTTTTAAAAAACAGAAATTCATTAATTTTTCGAAGACTCAAATTGTAAAAGCTAAAAAACTTTTTTATGTATAAAATTGATTTTGAACATATTTTTTGCTCTTAATCGAGAATATATCAAGTTTCTTTCAAATGATTTAGGCAGAATATTTGGTAGAACATAACTCACAAAAACTTATCGTCAAACGTCAAATAAACAAGAATTAATATTAAATTGTTTGCGTAATTTTTTCCGACTTATTTCTTGAAATAAAGTGAAACAAACGAAAAATGCGATTTTAATAAAATAAAATGTTGAGTTAAAAAATTTTATCTTTTTAAAAAAGAATGTTTGCTGAAAACGGGCGCAATTTCTAAGTTTTAGAAACAACACGCTCATCTCGAGACACATGAAAATAAAATTTCATTTTTTATCATTTTTTCTTTTATTTCTCATATTTTATATGGTTTTACTTAAAATAATTTGAAAAAATAATGATATTTATAATAAAGATCTAAAATTGATTCCATTATGCAAAAAACCTTGCGATGAAAATTTTTAGATTCTTTGTTGAATCTCTTATCTATTTTGCCATATAAATGGAAAAAAAACTTAAAGTGACTTTTTTAATCGGCGCATTTTTCGCTTTAAGGACTTTGGATATTTAAGCATCGCTTTAGTTAAGCTGAGGTCAAATAAATCCGATTTTTCTTTGTGTTTTTCCAAAAAACAAAAAGCTAAATACTATGAATTAATCGCTTTTCGAGATTTGTGAACATATCAATAGCGAGCTGCAGCGCACAATTCTCACATTCGACTTTCATAATTCCGTTAGATAATAATTTTGAAATACGCAAATTGAAACTTTTCCGCGGAGAACGTTTAAAAGTATTTTGTTTTTGGTGGATTTTTAAGAAATTAAAATTAAGCATTAAATTGGCAGGAAAATTAATATTTCTTGAAGATAAAAAGTGATTGCAAAACTTGAATTCAAGTAAGTGGCAAATTCATCTTTTTCTTTAGGCTTTGAGACAACACTTTAATCATTCTGAAAGGCAAAAGGGCTTTTAATTTATTGTTCAAAGTTGAGTTTAGTGAAGGAATTTAAAAGTAAGAACAAATCACGTTTATCAAAAAAATGTATAAATGACCACGTATGAAGATATTAAAACATCAAAAAATGAATAAAACACAAATTAAAAATTAAAAGCGATTTTGAAATCGAACATCTTAATTTAAATAATTTGCTTTTTCTTTGAAGTTGTCACCTTCGCGAACCCACCATCCAAAATGTGATTCTCCATCGGTAGTTCCTTTCCACGGTTGATCTATTGCTTCGTGTAAGTAAATCTGAATTCGATTATTTGTTGCCCAAAAGCCGAGTTTATTCCAATAATTCACCAAATTTTCTATCGATGTCGACCCACCGTTGAACATGTTTGCATGCGAAGCCCAACCACTTTCACCAATCATCACCTTTATTTGTGGATTTATTCTTATAAAGCATTCTCTAATCGCCAAATAAGAATTAGTCACTTCTTTCACCGCACGATCAATTCCGAAATGAGAAACTTTATAAGTTGGATAAATATTACACAAAATGAGATCCGAATTCTGAGCGATATAACTAAGCGTCGCAAAAGAAGGCGAATATGAATCTAAAATGTGTTCACCAACATGAGTTCGTGTACCGATTTTGAGACCTAATCGTTGTGCCCTATCTTTGTTTCTTCGAATCATTTTGAACACTATCGAACCTTTCGAATCATTATTAAAATACTCATTCGTAAATATTATGCTTTCAACGGTTCCTGGATATCTTCGATTTGCATAATCTGCTGCTTTGAAAGCTCGATCAATTTCAATTCGTTGTAAATTGTTGTTTGGCTGCTGAAACACTCCTTGCGAGATCGAGAATAATTTCCGTCCATATTCAGCATTTAACTCTGCTGCCGCTTTCGCTATCAAACAATTCGAATCTGCATTATCCCACTTATTGCAGAGATTGTAACCAGCTGTTCCCATTCCATAAGTTAAAATTCGACTGAATTTCGAATTAATTGTTAGCAATTGTCGTTTCACATCGTTAATATCATAAGAATTCCAACTCGGAATTTGCCCATCTACTGGTTGTCTTGTATAAGGTGCGAAAGTAACGCCGACAAAATTTCGACCGAAATTGAGGCCATTTGATGGAAACTTTTTGATTTTTCATAATTAATTATTAATTAAAAATTAAACTTACCATAATTTGAATAAATTCTGACTTTAAACATAAAATAGTGTCGTCAAAGTCGTTTTAAATTAAGCATTCAAAGGTCGAATATTCAAAAGCAATCAAACATTTTGCTTAAATAACATTCCAAATAGAGTTATGGTTATCAAAGGTTTTTCGAATTGATAAAAGAAAAGTTGTTATAAAATTACCAGCGAGTGAATGCCAATGTTGTGTTATAGCTGATTTTAATTTTATTTCGATTTCTATTTGATAATCTGACTTTAGCTAAAAATCATTTGTATTTTAAAATTCTATGCTCAGTTTAAAACATGCGAAATTTTTATCGATTTTTTTTTATTTACCAGATAACTTGTAGAAGTTTTTCAAGTTTGAGAAGATTACAAAAAGATTTTAAAACGTCAAAGTATATTATCATAAAAAATTAATTTCTTTTATCGTAATTTTTAAAATTTTTCAATTATCAAAATTTAATAAATATAATCAATATAAATATATACTAAATAAATATTTTTTCAAAAATTTCTTGAATACTAATTTTCAAAGATCTTATATATAAATTTAAAATTTGGAAAAGTTTGTTTTGGGAATTAGCTATCAAATTAGGACATTTTCATAGCATTATTTCATTTAAATTTTTAACAATCAATCTTCTTTTCAATAATTCTATATTTAATCAGAACAAGATTATGATCGAAAGAAGAAGATGATGATGAGCTTTGGATTTGATCATATTCAAATGGTTTTGGTATGTTTTATACTTTACGGCTATTGTGCAATTTATTCATTCGTTCAAACAATCAATGAAAAGCGACATGTTGCGAAGTGTTCTAGGCAGAGAAGAAGAAAAATTTTCTATCAAATAAACGAAATCAATTACTTCACATCAGAAATCAATTGAATCAATTTAAAATAAAAACAAAAAATTTCTTTTGCTGGACATATTCATTTTTTGAGATTTTCTTTTTAAAATAAAAATTTTTTATGATTTTCTGTAAGTTTTTCTGAAGAGTTTTTTTTAAATTTTATATGTTCATTAAGTTGTTTTGCAAGGGAAAGCAGGCACTAATATCATTAAATAGATATGAGCCGAAAATTATTATAAATTCATAATACACGAGTACCAATTTTACTCATTTGCATTAAACACACCGAAAGGTCACAATAAAAACTGAAGAGTGTATGATAAGTACAAGATATGTTATAATTTAAGTGGTATTTATAAAAGAAAATATCAATAATAAATATAAATAAGTGATTAAAGATCAATGAATAAGTGAAGAATCAGAATAATAACAAGGGACAATATTTTTGATATTAATATTCATGATAATTTATGATAAATTTTGAATTTTTGATTATAAATTTTGATTTTATAGCTTGCAAGCTATAAATTTACTTCAAACGTTGTAGAAAGAAGCAACTTAAATAAACTCGATTTAAGCTAAATTTACTAAAAATGAATCGAAACATTATTTTCGCCATTGTTTTTATTTTCCATATTGTCACTGTGATTGGCGATCATCGTAAACTCCAAATATTTTATTTTATTAATCTTATCTATTTTCTCTTCTTTAGTACATGATCATCAAAGCACCGAGTACATGATGATTCAATGCACGCGACCGAATGAAGAATTCTCTGTCTTTGGAAGCTCTTGTGCAGCTTGTCCGTGGCAAAAAGATCCATACAAACCTTGTCCTCGTACTTTAATCATCGGATGCATTTGTAAGCCTGGCTACGTTCGCAGAACTGAATCACGTTATTCTGAATGTATCCCGATAGAAAACTGCTAAAATTGTTTTAAAAGTTGTAAGCCGCATTTTATTTTAAGAAAATTTCCAACATAAGCTTTCTTCAATGACACATTTATGAAATTTTAGTTAACTGCTTAATAATAAAACTTTTCATTTTGAAATATACTGTAAACATGTTTTATTAGAGCAATTGGATAGAACAAAATAATACAAGTTTACTCCAAATAATAAATTTATGAAACAATAAGCGTTGATTTAAATTTCAATTTTTACATTTTTAAGCAAAAAAGATAAAATTGTCAAAAGTTTGTGGCAATAAACAAATAACAACCGTAACAAAACAGATTGATTATCTAAGCTGTTGTTTAAAAAATTTAAATTTGAGATTCTTGTTTTTAAGCTAATTCTCATTTTTGATTCGTTTGTGTTTTTTACAATTTGAAAACAATTTAAATTAATTTTAAAAAGTTTTTAAAAAAAGTAAAAATCACAAATTTTTTATCGTTTTGATAAAAGATGGCGGAAGTAACGCTCAAGTATTGAGGTCACGTGCATTTGTTTTTAAATTTTCATTTAAATGTGAAAAAGTAAACAAACAAAAGTCGATAAAATGAAGTCTACGTTTGCGAAACAAAAGCGAAAAAGCAAAGAAAATGCGAAATGTGAAATGAACGTGTGCGAATTGAAAGCAAAACATCTATCATCTCTCGAATTTAAGCGATTTGGTTTCATTCACAATACTCGATCATTTAAACGACAACTAAGTGTTCGCTTTGCGTTTGGTTTCGAAATAACAAATGAGTGAACAGCGATTAAACAAAATATCGACGAAATGGCATTGCTTATTATCAGTCGATTTTACAACGTTCAAAATGATTGAAAATATTTCGTGCAAAGATCGAATGTGACATGGAAACGATATGCGTATTGCCGATTTTAAACGGAATCCTTCTCGAAACGATCGCATTTAAATGTGTATGCAGTGAACCCACTGATCTGGTTTTCGTTAAACACTTTTTCTCAATTAAAGCGACTGCATTTGAGGGCTGATCTTATGAACTGCTCAATAAAACACAAGAAAAGATATCTTTTGCTGAATTTATTGGAGCGATCGAATTTAAACCTCTTTTTTCCTTTACCCACAATGCTCCTTGTTAGCGTTTTCTTCCGACTTCCATCTCAAAGCATTTGATACAAAAGTAAATTGTTTTTCTCAAAAGCTTCTCGAAAGTGAAAACATTCAAAAAAAAAAAGCTAAAATTTGGGTCACGACATCATTTTTTTTATTCACCTTTCAAACTTATCTTTTAGCATATAGCGGACTTGCGTAACTTTATCGCTTTCTTCAACAGTTGAATTAATTTAAAATGCAATTACACGATGTGAGGTAATTTAAAATAAATGTTTAAATCACATAAATTTTGAATTTCGTTCGCTTTATTCATTTCACTTTTACAAAAACTATTTGAAATTTTATCGTAATAATTAATTATCTAAATAATTCATAATTTTGAATTAAAAAATTGAGAAAGACAACAAATCAATGACTGATTCTTTTTTCGTTAAATAAAGTTAAAAACCTGAGCGATTTAATATGTTTATGGGTTTTATAATTTCTAACCGTTTTCCGTTGGCCTCAATGTCCACTTTACATAAGTCGACCAATCGGCCAGTTTTAAGCAACAAGCTTCGAGGCAAATTTTAAAATCATCAGACTCACTCTTCGCAAATCATTTGTTACAAAATTCAAACCAACTTTATTTTCATTTCTTTTTCCTCATTAAGGTGAAGCAAAGTCAAAAGTGAAAGGCATAACACTTTTCATTGTTGTATGTTTCACACTTGAGTTAAACGCCTTTCATCGAAAGAGATCAGGTCGAAATGAAAGCATAAAAATTTTACTTCTTAGTTTCGTTTACTTTCATTAAAAAGGTGCAAACTCATTGAAAGTGATATTCTTAACTTAATTCTTACAGTGTTAACTGTTATTTCGCATCAATGCACGTAAACGACCAAAAAAAGTCAGCCGAAGAACGCTATGAAGAACTTATCACCGAAGGTATTCACATACCATCAGTATCGCAAGCAGTGGATCCATTAACACCACCGCTGTGGTTTGACGCCGAAAAGTTTAAAAGAGCGCAATATTTGGCAAAAAAGTTTTTCGTACCACTTTTTGTTTCGAAAACAATTGGTGCCATATTCATCGCTCAAGTACCATGCGTTGCTGAACCGCTTCTCGTCACCGGAAATTGCGAAAATGTTGCGAAAGTTTTTCGACGAACTTTGTCAACATTGTGCCGTCTTAAAACATGGTACGAAACTGATCCATTCGACCCAAACAGTGAAGCGCACAAATCGATCGCTTATGTTAGAAAAATGCATAAAAGAGTCGGCGATTGGATGCGAAAAACAGATCCTGAGAGGCAACTGGAACCTGGGATTTGGATGAATCAATATGATATGGCTGTCAATTTATGGTCTCTAATATCGGTTGCTGTTCTGTGGCCAGTCGAATGTGGATTTCATCAATCAGTTACAACGAAAGAAGATCTCGATTGTATTTGTCACTTTTGGGCCGTCGTTTGTCATTGTCTTTGTGTCGAGGATCGATTCAACATTTGTTTGTACAATTTCGATGAGTGTAAACAATTATCAGAATTATTTTGGTATCGCGTTTATAAACCGGCAATTATAAGCGGTCCTCCGGTATCCAAAAAATACGGCGTCGATCTTGCCATTGGGTGGATGAATGGACTCAAAGACGGTGGCTTCGGACCAGCGTTTAGTTGGAAACCGGTTGCGCGTTATTGGTATAGAGTTGCAGATATTCCTTATTGGGATCACATAACTCTCGATACTTGGTTTGATAAACTTATTTACCTTTTTAATTTGTTTGTGTTTACAATTTTGATGAAATTTTCACTCACACATTGGATTGTTTCCTGGTCAGCGCGGCAATTAGTCGATTACAATGGTAAACGAAGAGATGAACTCGAAAGTAATGTACTCGCTAAATATCCACATCAACGATTTCCGGCTCTTTGTCCGTTCGAAAACGTAAATAAGAATAAATTGGGACTCAAAGTGCATTTTATGAGAGAAGATTTAATGAGTGGATTAAAGTAAAAATAAGGTTTCGATTGAGGATATAATTTCAAAGCAAAGAAGCGTGAAATTTATTAACAAGAAATGTTTACATTGATTTTTAACTATTTACAGATTATCAACAATTCGAAAATTTTTCACATATAATGTCAAAAATTTTTCACTTAATATCAATGTGGCTTCATTTATTGCATCGATGACCCAGTTATCGGATAACCGACATTCTTATCATATTTCACAGTAACATAAACTTGTTTTTGAATCAATTTACTATTGATTTTTGCTCCAAACAAGTTCCTTTTGTCAATTGCGAAGTTTTTACACTTAAAATGTCATTACAGCAGCCAAGAAAATCAGCAGCATCGCTCTCGACTGTTTCACATTCATACGGTTGAGTTTGAAGTAAATTGCCATTCACTTTCTTGCAGCAATCCGGCGTTTCTCGAATGTAGCATCTGCACGACAGTTTTCGTTGTGACACTACCGCATAAAAGGTAATCGAGAACAGTAAAAGCGAAATTAATTTCATTTTAAAATTGGCTTCTTTTCGAAATCAATGAAACAATTCAGCTTTGTTCATAAACACAAATATCATGAGGTTTAGTTCTTGCTTTCGTTAAGCTTTTAGTTTTTTACATTCGCAATCGCAAAACGGAAGACGCATCCGTTTCCTTTAAAAATAATATTTTTCATCTGAACGAAAGAAAAACGCAACTTACTACTCATGACATAAAAAGTAAAATCTTCATAGCGAAGTATGCCTTTCGTTATTTAAAATCGAATAGTGCTAAAGTACTTTTTAAACTTGTCTCAAATACAGAGCGAAAATAATTTATTTTCCTGAATTAAGATTTATTGAAGTTATCTTTTAGCCGAAAGCAAAAATGTTCTCACTTTCATTAATCATTTAAAACGTTTTAATTCAATTTTCGCTTTTCTCGCCATCTTTTGATTTCACTATTTTAAAAAAGTGAAACAAAAATCTTCTCATTTCTATGAATTGTGTCGATTTAAGTCGGGAAGATTTTTGTTAACAACACTTTTTTTTAATTTACAGTTTATTTAATGAATGAAAATTCATTATAATAATCAAGCTTTGTTTCTTATTAAAGAATGATATTTAATTTTATTCGAAACATTGCTTTCGTACATTTGATCAGTATGAAACAAGAACGATTACCCCTTACAAAATAATGCGCGTAGCTCACACGTTTTATATGCTCATTTTCTCGTTATCGAAGCTCTTAAATGAAATCTCATTTGCGAAACACTGTCGAGCAATATTGACCATCCATGTAATATGTGTACGATATGGATTTCAAGTGAGGAAAAGAATTTGCAACTAATTCGAGCACAAATTCAGTACACTTGCCGTCGATTTCTAATTCATTGATCATCGGTAAATTGTTTTTCACGATCGATATGATTCGTTCGAACGCATTGTCGGGATAGTGAGAGCAAGAAATGCGTATCGAAACGCGGGTAACTTTTGTGTAAAATTTACACAAAAAATCAATCGGATAGAAATAATAAAAAGTGAGTTGCTTAACACGCTCGACCATCTCTCGATCGCTGATCGCCTTTAGGCGTTTCGAAACCAAGCGTAAAGATTTTAAATCTTTACCGTCTTCAACTTTCGAAATTATATTTACTAATGCATGATGCGGTAAATTCGATAATAAATCGTCTTGCTGTTCGTTTTCATTAGCTTTCGTTTCGCTCATTTTCTCGTTTAATCGAAGCGAATTTCGCATCCCGTTTTCTTCATTTAAAACACAATCTTCATCATTTGTGTGCTCTTCCGCCACTCGCGATTATCATCTATTTAATCGATCAAGACAAAAATTAATTGCAAAAGTTAGAAATGATGGCTGACGAATTGAAATCGCATGTAACTTGCTTTTGCTCTCGAGTTAACGAAGAGCTGTAAAAGCGAAGAGTGAAAATTTTGATCACAAACGTATATCGAAACGAACGCAGAAAGACGTAAGTTTCAAGAAACGAAAAGCACTTAGAGATTATGGCCTCATTTTCATTTTTTAAACATTTTATATCCTGCGTTCATTTTTGTTGACTTTTAGATTTTCGCGAAACTTTTTATTTCGAAAATATTTTTTTGGGTTTAAGTTCGTTAAACTTTATTTTGCTTTGAAATGAATATTTCAGTTTATTTAGCCATGTATGATCACGCTCTTCATTTGCGACAAAACATCAAACTACTTCATATTTAACATTCGATTATGTGTTTGAACAAACTAAATAAACGATTAAGTATGAAAAATTTCTTCTTCAGAGACTAAAAAAATTTGATTTATTCTTGTTGTTCACATTGTGTTCACATTAAATTCAAATTATGAACAAAGTAAATTAAAAATTTTAGCGATAAAAAAAACGAATCAACTGATTGTCTCGATCATTTCAGTTTTGTTTTACATTTAAGCGTTTCATTTCGAGAATCGCAACTCGTTTTCGAATCAAAACATATTCTCCGCCGTAGATTGTTTACGAATTGCGTACTCATCGAACGTCGTTGATCTGTCGCTATTTCCTCGCTTCCTCTCGAAATAATCTAAAAGTGCTAAGCAAATACAAGAAAATACGATGATAACTGTGAAGAACAGCATCACGTGACTGAACATCATCGGCTCGGTTTCGATCTGAAAGCCAATGAGCAAAGTGATGCCTAGAGTTCCCGGCAACGTGGTTACAAACATCAGCATCGAGTTCAACGCGTCCGTGATTTTGATTCGTTCTATCATGCAATTGAAAATCGCTGGTAACGCACTGCAATAGCCGAGTACGAGTAAAACGCCACCAATAACAATCATCGAGTTTGAAAAGATAAAAAACTCGAGTATTACGCTGCCAGAGGTTAGAAATAACGTGAGAATGAATAAAATCAAAAGTGCGGGTAGCTTTGTCGATAGTACAATTGTAACAACAGTCATAATAGCAGCAGCGATTGAACAAGCGAATATCATGTAAACAGCCATCGTTTTTGTATTCTTTAAATCGATGCAAATCACGAATGGAATAAAGAATTGCGCGAAAGTGATCACGATTCCAAAAAATGAGAAAGCTTTCAGGCAACAAACGCAAAATACCGCAGTTCCATAGATTTTCTTTGAGTTTGTTTTCTCAGTTTTTTGAGCGTCCTCATCCTCATCATCTTCATCGTAAACTTTCGCTATGATCATTTCACAGTTATTCTTGCTTCTCACTGCTTGCCTTTTCGATTTGAACGCTTGTATTGATTGAAAAAAGATTGTAAAATACGAAATTACAACGATGATCGCAGCCAATGCTGTGAACGGAACATATATTCTACTTTCATGATTTTGTTGTTCAATATGCTCGCTTTCAAAGCTCTCATTCAGAAGCGATTTACACGAAATAACGTTTCTGTGCGTCGAGAGAAACGGTTCGAATACGATCGGCGTTAAGATTGCTGCCCAAGCGTTGAACAGCGAGATCGCTTGAATAAATGGCGCGCTATTCTCGTGCCAAATTTCGAGTAAAAGTTTTCTCATGATCGGCCGCAAAACACCGCACAGTGTGCCGATGAAGAGATTCAAGATGAAGTGCATGTAAATGAATGGGACACTCGAGATGAGCGCGATCGCAACTCCTAACGGAATCAATAAAATTACGCTTGTGGTGAATTTATCGCCACGCTTAGCGATAAAACAGCCTGAATTTAAAATTTTAAAATTAATGTGAAGAAACTAAAAAGCAAAATTATCTAGAAATACTTGATAATGTGCCAATGCTAAAGCCGAGATTTTGTAGCCACAAGCCAGTCGAAACCATTTTTATATTGCTATTCATCATCTCGACAAAATCGAGTTGAGAAATTGCTGTCGCTTTGAAAAACACGACCTAAAAAAATTTGTTAAAAGAAAGAAAAACTTAAACAAATGTCCTTGGGAGAATTCGCTTTCGCATTATTTCGCTTGAATTTAAAATTACTCACAGTAATGAAACTAATTAGGTAAAGAATTGTTGTACGAATCCACTTGTTACTCATTTTAAACTTTTAGCGAAAATTGCGAAATTAACAACGCACGCACCAACGTTAATTTCTCAGCGAAATATTATTGAAGCGAGCAAAAATACGCAAAAACATGGAGATTGTTCACAAAGCTCATGGCATTAGAAAGAAATACGTGCATTGCTTTAAGGCAGTGCTTAGCTTTGGCGAGAATCGTTAAAAAAAAGTTTCAAAAAATTTTATTGATTCTATCGCTGAAAACATGGTTTCGATCAATTAAGCATAAACTTTTATGACTTCATTTAATTTTAAAGGTTGTTTCTAATTGATAATGAAAGATGTAAAATTTTTTCTACGATTTGATTTTAAAATATTTTGATTTAATAATTTATGCATATCTATGCAAAATAATCATAAATTGATAATGTAAAACAGTTTGAAGAAAGTTTATTCATCGACAAAAGAGAAAAAATTTACTTGATTCTCTTATTCTTTCAAGAAACTTCTATTTATAATTTTTAAAATGAAATAAATATTTTTCCCGTTCTTTTAATTTATTTAAAAATACTTTGTTTGATTACTTTTATTTAAGAAATTTTTATTCATTCAACATTACAAAAAAATTAAAATCAAATTGACAAAATGTTTAATTTTTTCCTCTAAAATTGATTTCATCTCATCTTCCATCAGCTTTAACAATTTGAGCTCGGAATACATTCAGAATCGTGCAATTCAGTGCGTCTAACGAAACCAAACTTACAAACACACCCGATGATTAAATTACGCCTACAAGGTTTGGTTTGATCTTTTAGCCACGGACAACCATTGCATAGACTGCCATTGCTCTAAAACTCTTCATTCGGCCGCATTCACTGTGATCGGCATTTAAATATTAAATAATTTAGCAAAATAAATATTTAAAACTTATTATTTAAAAACTTACTACGATCGCTTAATGCGGTTGATAAAATGAGAAATAAAAACAATCGCCAAGAGAAAACAAAATTCATTTCAAGTAAATTTTAATTATTGCAACGGAATTTACCTCCAAATTTAAGTTAGTTTTGTTATTGGTTACTTTTTGGCTAACAATTGCCAAGGATCTTTAAATTAAAGCTAAATAAGGTTGCTCTTAACAAATTTTTTCATCTTTGTTCAAAAACGATCAATTTTACTATAATCACGATAAGAGAAAAGGAAATGATAAGTCGTTACAAAGATTTTGAGCTGAGCTCATATGATTTTTAAGGAAATGAAATAAGAAATTTCATAGATTCCTTCTATCTTTCTTATGAGAAACATAATCGTGATTATAATTGTGAATTTATTAGAAAAAAAAAAACTCTTGAGTATTAAAATTGAGTTTATTTCGTTTGAAGATATTAAAAATCTTTGAAAGAAGATTTTTTTTTTCTTTTATTCATAGAATGTATAGTCAATTCATCAAGAAACCGATTCCAATTATCGTTTTTTTTTTAACTTCAAGAGATTAAAAATAAATAAAATTTTAGAGATAAACTGATTAAAGTGGTTTAGAA
>NCKU01003708.1:0-14307 GCA_003675995.1 Dinothrombium tinctorium | reverse complement strand
ATTTTTTACTCAAAGCTCAATCTTTTATTGGATTTTGATTGATTTTTAGTTGTTACGGTGAAAGTCTAGTCGAGTATTTTTTGACATGAACCTTTAAAAATTATTATCATTTTGATTTATCGTTTAAGAACATTTTTCAGCAATATTTTTTCAATACATTTTTAAATTATTTACGCCTTAACTTGAAATTCAAGTCCTTGATGAAAATATTTAATTTTATTTGGCTTCAATCAGCTTGTTTGTCTCGAAATGGTCACTTGTTATCTCGATTGATTTCTGCTTGTGAATTTTGAAGGTTCTATGTGTGTTCTTTGTAAAATTTGAGACAATCTTGCAACTGATTTAAGTGAACCAAGACTTATCACACAAATTTTAACATTTTTAATACGATCGCTATTTAATTATGAGAGAAAATTTGAAAATTTTCATTACAAATATTCAAACAGAAGAGAAGTTAGAACAATAAGAGAGCATTTGCCTCACTGCCAAGTATTACACGTCTCACCAGCCTCTCCCACACGTTTTTATATTCATTTCATTTTTTAAATTTTAAATTGAACAGAAAATTGAATGGCCTCAAGATATCAATAATAATAAAGAATGTATTGGCAAAAGATTAATTTTGTCTTGAGTTTATGAGCCATAAAATAGTCCGTAATAATAGACTTTAGCCAAGCAGACTATACTGTGCCGTTCGTAAATTGTTTTGCCATATAGCAAACTAAAGTTTAGATAGGCTGACCAAAATTGAGAAAAGCAGCAGAACTTGAAATCATGAAACTTGCAATTACATTTATTTTTCATCACTTCCATAATGTAGAGAAGAGAAAATTCTTAATATAAGAAAAGACTCATAGTTTATTCAATAAATGTGTCCAGATTAAAATTTCAGAATTTCATATTTAATTTTTGAAAGCCATTTTACTCGAAAGAAAAATTTAGATGACAATGGAAGATGAAAATTAACAGAAATCAAATAATAGCAGAGCGCAAATTTTTACAAAAGAAATTCTTCGTAAAGCTGGTTAAACATGATTTCAAAGTAGCTGACAAATTGTACGAAAATTTAATTTGCACTATTTGTGAATTTGTTTTGTTTTTTAAACATTTCATTTTACTCATTTGAATATTTATTTCGAAACGAATGATTTATTTTGAAGATAAATTCATTTTCTACAACAATTTTTTTATTGATTTCAGAATGAAAGAAACAAGGAAAATTTTCGCATTTGCGCTTTTATATCTTAATTTAAATATTATTCAATAAAATGCATTTTTCTTTCTACTTTCAGTTACATTTGACAAGTTGAGATAAAATTCTGATTTAACTAACCTTATATGCGCTTTTAATGCATAGAAAAGCATGAACATAAAATTTAAAAGCGACAAATATGCAAACTCAATAAAAAATCGCAAATGTTTGACACGAATTTTGTTTTCAAGTTTCCTTTGTTAAGAACTTCGTCTCTAACGAGGAAACTTAACTCATTTTATCATTGAATCACTTCAAATAAAACAGAAAGGCGGTGGTTTGAAAAATTCACCTCAGAGATGAGCTTTAAGTGATGCCTTTGGTAAAATTGGATCTATAATAACTCAAGGATTAAAGCGAAAAAATCGAGTAACTGCCACACAAAATCAATCTTTGAATGCAAATTACTATTTTATGCATGTAAAAACTTTCTGTTTTTATTAAAAGGGAGGCTGGGCAAATAAGAGCCTGGGTTTGTGATTATATAAAGCGGTGGAATCTTTTCACAATTATCTCACACTCAAACTCATTGTTAACACAATCAAATCTAAAGAAATCAAAATGAAAGCAACCGTAAGTTAATTTTGTTTTTGATTTGAAAATTAAATTTGGAATTCATCTTCACAGCTCTTCTTCTTGCTTTTGGTCGTTTTCGTGGTCGCAACGGCCTCAGCTCAATACTATTACGGAGTACCTGGATACGGATATGCATATGGTGGTTATGCTCCCTATTATGGCGGCTACTACAGAGGCTACTATGGAGCTCCTTATTATGGTGTTGTTGGAAAGTAATCATTTATTCAACTTTTCTCTTAAATTCGCGATTTACCTCTTTAAAATAAATTCTCTGTTTGACTTTTTTTTTGTAATTTCAACATTTTAATATCAAAATAAAACCTTCAGTAAGAGCATAAACTATTGCTTGACTTCTCAATTATCTTCATCAAAATTTAATCAAAACTTTAATAGAAGTTACAAATCCAAAACTGAGCTTATTGCCGCAAATTGATTTTTTAGTTGAAAAAAAGATTCTTTAATTTTAACAATTTTGAAATGCGTTGAAAATTTTTCTTACTGAATGTTAAAAATCAGTTAAACATTCTCACTTATTTTTGTACCTTTATGTGTCAGGATAATAAAAAAAATCCATTTTGGCCACATGCTTATCATTGACATTTCAAATTTTAAATTAGCAAGAAAACACATGGATATGTTCTTAATTGTAAAGCTTAGTTTTGAAAAAGTTTTGCTAGAACAAATGCGTAAACAATGATGAAATTTTTGAACAGTTTTCGGACATTTATGAATTCGAATGAGATTTTTCACTTTTAAATAGTAACAGATCATCTCATAGGCAATTAATAGAAATCATATTAACAAAAGTATTTTTAATAAAACAATTCTCTTCATTTTTGAGCATATTTTTAGTAAAATGTTTAAACAAATGTTTGACGTTGATGCATAAGGTTATGTTTCGTCTTAATCAATAGTTACGAATTTGGTGGAATAGTTTAGATATAAAAGTAGATAGTACGTATGCCTAGACTTAAGATTGATTTTGAGAAATAATCAGATCTTACAAAGAACCTGTCATTGTTAACAAGTCAAGATAAAAATGACTCACAGCGCCCCTCAAAGTGAGATGAGCGAATGCTTTGAAATGATCTGTGCGCTTCATAAACATTCATTCGCTTTTAATGGCACAATTTGAATTTAAGAAAGTTTTGAATAGACAATAGCGATGAAAGTAGTAAACATGATCACAATTGCACAATTTTATCTTATATTTCATATATTTTACTTATTATCTTATAATAAGATTAAAACTACTTCAATCAGAGCTTTATAAGGAAAATAAGCTAAAAATAGTTTAAAAAGCAGTTTTTCCATTGTTTTTGAGAAAAACTTTAATTCGGAAAATTAGTTAACATTACATATAATTTTTTATAAACTGTTTTCATTATATAATTTAAGCAAATCGATCAAAAATCGAAATGCCTCTTTTAATTAAAATGACAAATAGTAAGCGAATACTTTGTTCAATTCAAAAATTAATGAGAAAGTTGCGAAATCGAAAGGTGCGGTTCTTTTGATGAGATAAATGGATTTATAAAAAATGATCTCACCTTGATTCATAACTATTTTAATCGTTTTATTTTCGTGGAAAATCAAAAATAAGTATTATTCAAGAAAAGCATTTTTTAAGCAGATCGCTTGACATTGTATCAACTGTCATCCTTGATTTTCACTTTTTTTATTTGTAATTTATTACCTTTTTATCTCAGTTTTCAATGCAAAAATTCATAAAAATTTGCTTATGCAAATAAATATTTATTGAAAAGTTTTTTTACACAGATTTAATATTTATGCATAAAACACATAAATTCAAAATTATTTAAATAAAATAGAAAATAGAAATGATGAGGTGAACAAATGTAAACATCAAAAACGTTACCAATTTTCCTTGTAGGGCGAGCTATCGACCCCAACCACCACAGCCGCATCCCCAGCCGCCTCCGCCACCACCGCCACCCCATCCACCTCCACCGCCCATGATTATTATCGTTTTTCCCTTCTTTGCCTCAATCGCGCAAAAAACAGTGAACACTATCAAAATAATCAGCAGAAGTGTGAACAAAATTTGATTCATTTTGACCAATTTCGAAATGTGAACACAAGCATAGATCGTGTGGTCGAATTTTCTTATTATTTTCGCTTTTATACGACTGTATTTTTCAGTTCAGCGATCATTTGAAACTACTCGTTTCCTCCAAAATTGAAATTATTTTGCGTGCGTTAATTTCTAAACCACGAGTATACGATATTTGAATCTCTTTTAAATTAGAGTAACCTAAATGTTGAAAGAGAATGATAAAGACGAAAGCTCACTAATAAATTTAATAATAGCGATAGTCTATTGTTTCTTCATTGATGATCAATTAAAAGGTAAGAAAAATAAACAATTACACAAATTTGCAATTTCACACTTCAAAGCTAAAAACAAATAGTGTTAGGAAACGATTAAAACAAAAGCAGAATTGGTTAATATTCTACTTCATTTTTTTATATGTTTGGTGTTAATTGATTGAAAAGTAAAGAGTTCTCAAAATAATACTCTTACAGCGATTAATGTACCTTTTTAAGGTTCTTCGAAGCGTTAAATTTTCTTAAAAATCGTTTTGTTATTTAAGCTCGATGCATTATAATTATTTTTTTGAAATTCATATTACTTTCTCAAATACATATTTCAATCTTGAACGAACTTTTGCTTTAACCGACTTTTGCTCGGTCTACAGAGCAAATCATATAAAGCTTTTTGAAAATTTTTAGACCAAATTCACTTCCGCCTTAACAGTGAAATTGAATTTTACTTAACTGATAAGTAGAGGAATACTCAATCCGACAAAAAGTAATTATGAAAATAATCGCTTTTGTAAAATGAAGAAAAAATTTTTGGATCATTAAAGCTTTTAAAAGCTTTTCGAGCAATGAAAAACAAAATAAAGCTTCGTATGTTAAAAACTGATATTCATTTAAATTGCATTTAATCTTATGCATGAGGGTCGGAGCAACAAAGACAAGAAAAAAATTTGTGTACGTATCCTATGACTTAAGTGAAAATCACTTTTAATACTTTAAAATTCAAGCTTATAATACAGTTTTATACAAGAAACATTTTTGTTCGAACATCATGTAAGTGAAAGAGTAAGAAAATTGATCTAAAGTGTTCTAAGATTATATTTACTTACAATTTGTTCAAGAGAATGTTTTCAATTGATTTGGTTAGAAGCGAAAGCCCACTTTCATTTTATGTTTCATGATTTTAAATCTTAAACCAATTTTTGTTTTTAAATTTCCTAATGGGAAGGTGGCTAAGATGAATGAAAAGCGATTGACTTAGATTATTTAAAAAATCCACCAAATCCACCGTATCCGTATGCTGGTGCATAAAGTGGACTGTGTCCACCGTATCCGTATGATGATGCATAAAGTGGACTGTGTCCACCATATCCATATGACGCTGCGTAACCGTGTCCTCCATGTCCGTGTGCTGGTGCCCAAACGTGTCCATGTCCATGTTCATGATGTTCATGATGCTTATGTCCATGTCCATGTCCATGTCCACCACCACCACCACCACCACAGCAACAATGACCACCTTTTCCTCCGTCCGAGAGCACAATATTATTTCCACCTTTGTCACCAGCGCGGACAATCGCAACAAAATAAAATGCAACTAAAACAAAAGCGAGAAGAAAGCGAAAATTCATTTTGTTCTTTCTTAAAGTTGATTGCTTCAAAAATCAAAACTTAGTTTAGAACTTAGCCTGAAACCGTTTATATATGTATCTAAAATTCTTACACTTCGATGATTATTCAAGCAACAATTCAATTTTATCGAATATTTGCACTTTTATTTTTGATTCGATGCACGATTATTGAATGCACAAGATTTTCTCTTTAAGAGTTTTACGCCGCGCTAAATAATTCAACATAATTATCTTTAATGGTTATTATTTTTAGTGAATTTTTTCTAAAAATCATTTTTAAAAGCATCATTAAAAATTAAAATCAACTTTCACAATTTTCAAATATAAACAAGAGCCAATTTTACGTATCAAATACCAAAATAAAGTAAAGCTTTCTTTTTAAACCTTTTCATACATTTACTCCTTTAAAGCAACTTAAAAATCTCAATAATAGTAAATAATTTAATCGAAATTGAGAGATTAACATTTAAATTATATTTTAAAGTGATTAAAACCATTAATTATTTTGTTTTACATCATATTTACACACTTCTTACAGAAGCAAATGAAAATCTCTGCAATTGAATTAAAATTAAACAAAAAGTATGAAAGCATCTAATTTTAATCGATATCATTGACGTTATTAATAAGATATAAAAATTTTGTCAAGAAAAGATGCATAAAAGTTCAACGTACTGTTTCGATATTTTATTATATTGTAATTGATATTGAGCGACTATAAAACTTTGTGAATAAATCATGGTAATCAGCTTTAATCAATCAAAAATAGAAAATTGCTAATCAAGCCTTTTTATGTAAAGAAAAGATTTAAAATTGTCTTGCAAATCAAAATACATTAAATAAGAATATAATAGAGTATAAGGAAAATTTTGAAGAAGTTAATTTTGATTAACACGTGCTCGCTTGCCACAGCACAACTCACATCAGTAACTGAACATACGAAGAGTTAGTTACAAACGTGAATTTTGTTACTTTGACCTTTGCAAATGCTGAAAAGGATAAATTCGACTATCGTCAATGCGATAGCAATACTTGTGCTTAAAAACTCTGACTCAATGCATCTGCTAAAAAACCTTAATTAAAAGTCGCTTCCCTCTCTCGGGCTCCGCATAACCTCGAGCCACTTGCCTCATACTTCGGGCATAACCACTTGCCTCACTTTCTTATTTCTCTCACTGACAACCCCACGAGTATTGTCTTTGCGTTCTCGAAGTTAAAAAATAATTTTTGTGGATTGTATAAAATTTTCCAATTTTTAACGTTAAACGAAATAATTCGAAATTTTAACATTTCCGTTTAATCGAATAATATTCGAATTTTTAAAAATTGCTTTTATTCTTGTATTTCATCAAAAGCAGTTGTTTAAGTTTTAATTTAGTTTTAATTTCTTCCATTTTACGTTAAAAAAGGTTTATTTTTTATAATTTTAATTATAAAAATTAGTGTTTCAAAATTTTTTTAGTAAAACTGAGCGAACAAAGAATGTATTTCCATTATTTTGAAATGAAATTTTTGTTTTGAAAGTTTCAACAACTTTTAATAATTTTTATTCACTTTATCAACTTTCAGCTATTTAACAGTCGCTGAAAATTTTTGTTATGCTCAATTAAATTTTTATCTATCTATTCTTTATAACTACCGCTTTAAAAAAATAAATGATAACCAAACATGTTGCTTGTATTGAAAGCCACAAACTTTCTATCTAAAGCAAATTTATTCAAAAGAAAAAGCAAAATTCGCATAAAACTGAAAGTGATTAACGAATGCTATTTTAATTCAAACTTTGTGGCAGAAAACACGGAAGCGGTGATTGAAATGGTAGACTTTTTAAGAAATTAATATTTTAAATTAAAAAGATTAAACGGTTTCAAGCGTATAATTGTTTTAGTGTAAAAAACTTTCCATCTATATAAACCCATCCATTTTTTGACTCTAGTCACTTGCTGATTTCACATTTTCTGAAATCAAGTGAAAATTTAAAAATGAACTTCTTCTTTTTCCTCTTATTCGTCATTTTCGTTCTTTGTTTTGTCATGTCGGTGGTTGAAGCCAATAATAAAGGTGGTAGCAATATTATCATCAGAGGTGGTGGTGGAGGCTGTCATTGCGGATGGGGTGGATGGCATTAAGCCTAAATGTCCGAGGCAGGCAATATTTGATTAAAATTTGGACCTATTTTCCCGATATTTCCATCTTAAATAATTATATACTATTTGATTTCTCTTAAACATTAAATTAAATTTACTTTTCTAATCAAAATCTATGAAAAAGTTTTTGAACGCTCAAAATGTGATTTAACTTGATTTTATTCGTTATTAAGCAGCAGCATATGTTTTGTAAAAGAAATAATTAAGAAATAAAAAGCGAAAATATAAGAAATGATGTTTAAGAATTAATCTTTTAAAATTTTTCAAATATTTTTAATGCAGTCTTAACCCAAAGTAAAATTTATGAAAATTTATTTAGATGTTCACTGCGCCATCTTTTGTTTTCATTTAATGAATGATTCAATCTCTTGCGTTTCGTTGTTAATTTTATTTTCTAAACAAATGCAATAAAAAAGAACTTCTACAACTTTTAAAAACTTAATTGAAAAACTTTTATCGACAAATTCCAATCAGGTGGTTGATTAAAAAGTCGCATAAATCTTTAGATACGAAATAAATGAAAGTTTAGTTTTAATATTGTCTTAAAAATAATTCAGTAGAAAAACATGTAACAAGTACTCCTACTAGGGCAATAAAAATAGTAATTTTTTTCATAAGAATACTTTACTGCATTGTAAAAACCTTATAATTGATATTAATTATTATTATTTATAAATTTTATTAATTCGTTACATTATATTAATTAAATATTATTAAATTATAAATAATAACTATTTTATAAAAAATTGTTTAAATAATTTCCTTTCATAATTTTAATGAGAGTACCTAATGATTCAGTTGTTAAAAAAACAAGATTAATAAATTTTCTTTTCGCCTTCAAACTCAAATAAGACATAAATAAGAGATAAAATATTTAAATCTCATAAAAATATGAATTTAAAATTGAGAATTTATCTTTTAGTTTATGATGGGTAATATGAGTATGGGTATAATGGATATAAGGGGTAATTAATTTAATCTAAAAAGAAGTGATCATATTTTTAATTTTTTTTGCGCCAATGATTTTTTGTATTTGTTTAAAATACAAGAAAATTCATTTTTATAATTCCTTAAGTTATTTGTGCGTCTCTTTTCGACTTCACAGCTTTAAAAAAATCGTAAACATCAAACTTATTCTTCAAAATAAGGAAAAACTAATTTTTTTTTTCATTACTAATGTTAATGATTTTTTTAAATTTTTTAATGAAAGTGATACGATTCAATCGATTGTAAAATTTGAAATACTCAAAAAAGTTTTTTTTAATGTACACACACAATCATCAATTTATCTGATTCACTAGCGAGATTTGCTAGAGTTGGTAAATTAGTTATTTTCAAAATAGAATCGCGTTTTTAAAAAAATTAATTGAAAGAACTTAATTGATTCTAACTTTAGATTGAAACGCGTAAATTCATTTGTAGTTAAAACACTTTAAATGAATGTGAAAGAATGTTTTTAAATTTTGTAATAAATTTTTGTCAAACACTTTGTTTTGGATGAAGTGTAAGCATTAAATAAACACAATAATTATATACCTCGTGGAAAAATAATTATTATTTCGGTTTTTAGCATTGTTAATTGTATCCAAAATCGCTTTTTCCAAAGTAAATTATCATTTGTCGAGAGAAGTTTGCATTTTATATTAAGATAAATTTTCTTTACGAAAGGGTGCATAAATAAAACGCTTATCCGAAAATCAAAATAGGAAAATAAGGAAGTGATCACTTTTTTGAAATCGATAATACATCTAAACTTAGTAGCAAGAGATTCTTAAGCGTAAATAATAATCTCTTTCACTTTTCACTTTCAAATATATAAACGGAAAAAAAATTTTACAATCTTTATTTTCTTTTTTATTTCACACTTTAAAGTGAAAAAAAAGCTTAAAAATGAATTTTCTCTTTACATTTCTCTGTTTGGTAATATTCGCTGTGTACTTTTTTATTTCTGTGGTGGAAGCTGGTGATAAAGGTGGTGACAACATTGTCATCAAAGGTGAAGATTGTTGCTGTCATCATGGACACTGGGGCTGGCACCGTTAAACAACAGCGACGTTACTTACCACAACTTTTTTTGGTTTGGGATCTTAAATAATTTTAATTTCTTTTTTTCTATTTTCAATTTTTAAGTTTATTCTTCTTTGTTGCTTTTTAATAAAACTCGACTTGCAAGTTGAAGAAAGTGTCCTCTTGCTTTATTTTTAATTTTTCCGGTCAAAATTTTCAAATTTTTCAAATTTTTTTTTTCTAAAAATTATTTTTTATTTGGTGATTTTTCATTGAATTTTATCGATAATTATTTAGAGTAGATTTCCATATCAAGAATTCTTAATTGTATTTTTGTGTATTTTAATGTAAGAAAGAAGTTTATAACAGAAATGTAGCGTATTCGAAGATTTTTAAATTAATTGTTTATAATTACTTTACTTACATTTCAACAATCTTAAGAGTTTTCCCCATAATTAAATTTTTTGACAACCGCCCTAATATATCATCTCTTAGCTTTAACTCTGAAGTTTAAGTTTTGTAATTTAAACTGTGTAACATGTGGTAAATAAATTTTCGAAAAGTTCATCATATTTATTTAGGTGATATTTTAAATAATTAAAATTGAAAATTCTCACTTTATGTTTAAGATTATATTTGATAACTTATTATTTTAATTTTTAAAAGCTTACATCACTTAGCCGCAGTTTACAAGTTCATTTTTAAATGTAGATACTTGTTTGCTAAGTTTTCAGCAATGAACCTTAATCAGCCATGAATCTCGATGAATTCGTGAAAGAATGTTGTCCACTCTAGTCTTTCTTAAGTTTTTTCCTGTCATTCCGAAAGCTTTTCAAAAAATTCTAAACTTTGCTCACGTCATTTTTAGAATCTTCAACACTTTGGTTGTTTTTGATTAAACTTAAATTAAATTAAAATTTCGTTACTTCATTTAATGCAATAGTTTCGCTGTTAAGTTGATGAAAACAGAATTTAATTTCTTTAATAAAATGTGTTCAGTTTTGAATTTTTAAAACAAAGGTTGAGATCAAGCTAGAGTAATATTTTCAGCAGTAATAATTCTCAATAAATAATTTAATATTTCTATCAATATAGTAAAAAATACAAAAAAAAAGAGTAAAGAGTACTAAAAAAATTAAATTCAATGTCATAAAAACTCAATTCATTCTCCTTTCTGTCAATATTTATCAATTTATCGCCAAAAGAAATTTAAATTGAACAATTTTAATCTACAGCTTCATCCATATTACTTTGCTATCTCTGCCATTCAACCAGATTTTTTCCAATGATTTATGATAATGAGATAGCAAATTAATTTGCATGAAGCTCTGTTTGATTCTCTTTATTCTTCATTCTTTCTTCTAGTTTATTCAATGATAAAAGTTTCATTTCCAATTTTAATACCAATGATGAAGCCATTGAAGAAAGAGTAAAACTGATTTTTATTAGAAAAAGCAAAGCGATAATTTGTTTGAAGCTTTTCTCATTCATTAGACAATTAAAAAAATATTTTTGATTTTTAAAGTAATTTTTTATTTTCTATCTTTTGATATACAGCAAAAAAATCCGAAAATAAGAGGTTTCGTAATAAAAAAAATTCAAAAATCAGTAAACCATACCAAAGATTTGCTCAACGAAGCATGAAGAGGTAGAAAGTGAAAATAAAACAAAATCATTTCACTGAATTTACATTTCAAAAACAGAAGAAGAATCTTATCGCCAACCACCACAGCAGCAGCCACCATCACCGTCTTTAATCACAATATTGTCGCCACCTTTATCACCAGCTTCGACCACTGCAACCGTAAAGTAGAGAGAAATCATCGCGAGCAGCAAAATGAAACAGTAGAAATTCATCGTAAAGTTTTCAAAACTTTAGCTTTGTTCAATTTTTTCGAGTGATTTAGAGTTGATTATGACTTTCACTGTCAAGTTTACTGCATTTTATATGAAAGAAACTTTTATGCTTCATTGATTACCGAAACTCCGATTAGTTTAAATTTAGTCCAATTAACTTTTTTTTCTGCATTAATTCAGTTCTTATGTGGTCATAGAACTTTTCTTTTTCGGAAAATTTTAGCATTTAAATTTATTTTTAAGCACAACGTTTCTATTTGCTTCTCTATATGTGATTTGTAAGTGTAGAGGTTGAAAGCACAATTTAAAGCGCAATATTAAGAAACTGATAAGATCAAGAGCGAACAAAATTAATTAAAGTTAACGGTACCAACTAAGTATTTGTTGTATAGTTTCAGCTATTACGGTTTTGTATGAAAGCGTTTTTATTTTTATCTCTGTTCACACTGAAAACAATTATCTAAATTCAGAATTTAAAATTAAAAAACATTAAAAGTAAATCTCAGTGAAAATTTTAGAAGAAATTATATGAACGATTAAAGATCAATTCATAAAATTCTGATCCTCAGAATGATAAAAGTTTTTCACAAATTGTTTTTATAATTTTCTTAAATCAAGCAAGCAGAAACTTTATTAGAATTGTTCAATTTTATGTTAAATAGCATTAAACAGCTTCGGACAAATTACTAAACTATCTTCGCTGTTTTATAGCTGATTTTAAAAATATTTCTCTTCGTTCAATCATTTGATTAGAAACAGAATATAAAAAAGTTCATGAAAGTTACAATAAATAAATCGGGTTCAGCTAAAATGAATGTTTAATGTTCGATAAGTTAAAAATTATTTCAATTTTTAATCAAGAATTCTTTATTTTAACATGAAATCATCTAATGAAATAGAAAAAAATTGCTAATGTTGGCCTTTAAAATTAATTTAATATCTTCTAAATGCGACTTGATATTTTCATCTTGTTTTTGTATGTTTTTGTTGTGGAAAGCAAAATCTTTTTTAGTCATGGAACACTTCATTATTTGAGATTATGAATCAATTTTGAATAAAATCCAAAATGAATTAAAACGTCATTATCTTAAACAATTTTCCTAAAAGTAGAGTAAATAAAAATCGTGTTCAAAAATAAATTAGTATTATGCTAAAATGTGAAACTTCTCCTAGAACAAGTTAAACTCATTTTTTTATCATTTGCTTTCACAAATGATCTGACAGCAATAAGCAACAAAGGAAATGCACACTGAACTTTCACAAAGTATTGTCTTATTATAGGGTCATGCACCTGCCGTGTGATCGGTACAAAATTGAAAGCGATCACCGATCACAAATGAAATTCTCACTTTCATTGTTCCGATTTTCGTCGCCAAGTAATCTTCAATTCAAAGCTTATCTATAAAAATTTGAGATATAATCGGAAAATTTTTTTCCACTGAAATGAAATGAAAAACCATTGTGAAAAAGCCGAGTTTAAAATAATAATGTTGATTTCAAAAAATGTAAAACGCTCTTAATCTTCCCAATGCTAAGGTAAAGGAAATTTTTGTGATTTTATCAAAAAGTGTTTAAATTCACTTAAGTTCAAAACAAAAGATTTGAAATCTTTTTTTAATTGTTTGGAAAACAACGAAAAAGTTAAAAACGAAATGGACATATTTTTCACGAGGTTGAGCAAAATTTTTAATTACTCGGAAAACACGTAAGACGTGTAAACAAGAGAAGGTTATCGACCGTCGAGCACAAGCCATAGTCAAACAAACTTTCTTATATGTGTTCGGGGTCAAGAAAAACGATGGAAAAATTAAAAAATTAGTGAGGGCATTTCTTCGCGGTCACAATTTAATTTTTTGTCATCGTGTTAAATTTTCAAAATATTTTTACTAGAGCCAAACAGAAAATATAAACAAGTTTATTTACAAGTTTTTTAATTGGCAAAAAATTAAATTTTTACTATAGAGGAAATCCCCTCACGCATTTTCAAATTTTCCATCGTTTTTCTTGACCCCGAACACACATAAAAAAGTTGGTTTGACTGTAGGTTGTGCTCGACAGTCGAGAACCTTCGCTTTTAAGTGCAAAAAATGGTTTTCTAAGAACACAAATTAACGCTTCTTTTGGATTTACAAATACTTTTGTCTTTAACTTAGTTTAACATTAAATAGCTTAATAAGTGCAAAAAGTGAAAGCTCAATAGACGCTTCATTGACACTAGAAGATACTTCAATGAAAAATTGTATAAAGATTTTTATCATGAAAAGAACATTTTTATTACTTCACCTTCATAAGTTTTAACAAGAAAGCTATTAAATTACTCGTGATTTAATGATCTTTCAACATTTTAATTTTGATTATGAAATTTTTCAATAAAATTTCTTCAACACAAAACTTGCGAAATCTGATATCTGATGTTTAAAACTTGTTAAATTTTATTTTTGAAAGTTTGCGTAATTGTACAATTAGGAAAACAGAAAAGTAGCTACTGCGCTACTAGCGATTGCGCGATTAGGAGGTCACTTTTAGGTCACATTGTTGTTCCTCTCTTCAAACCACGTGTCCGACTACTTTTTTGTTTGCTTTTTTGTAGCTTGTAATGTTCTCATTACTAAGTTCTAATTAATTCCTATGAAGCAAATTTAAGAATAAAAACTTAGAAATAATTTTGATGGATGTTCAAATTTCGTTTTTTACACAGTTTGTTGCATCAAACACATTTTTCTGTTCATTAAAGCAAAAAATTGAAAAAATTATGACCTTTGTTCTTATGGTT
>NCKU01003707.1:0-14309 GCA_003675995.1 Dinothrombium tinctorium | reverse complement strand
AAAAAGACCGGCATTCGGTAAATGATGGGATATCATGAAGAAGAAAAATATATATCCTATTCGGACAAGGTTTCCGCTTTAGCCCATTTCAAAGTTTTAGTGCGGTCTCTCACAAAACTCTGCAATAACGTCCGATCAGAATTATTTTTTCAACGGAATCAGGTTCCTATCCATCATCTCAACTCAAAAAGAGCCTTCATCGCTTAAAACATCTTCAATTACAAAAAATAAACATGTTAAACACTAAATTCCTGCCCTGCAGTCCGGATTTGAGTCCGCCGATCTTTTAATTTTGAACTTTAATTAAAAATAATGTTAATTATGAATAAACTGTCTCTATTGGAGACTTTTTATTAGATAAATTATTTGTTACGATTAATATTTTAATCAAGAATCTCAAGAAATGTTTGAAAATGTGCCTTCTCCGGAAATTCTATTTATGGTGGACAACTGCGGTCTTTTTGAGAAAAATACAAATCAAACTATTCTCGGATAATTACTCTTCAAAATGAGAGTATGAATAAAAAATAAAATTCTTTATTTTCGTACTATTCAATAAAAACAATGCAGCGTCTCGAAAGTAACACCCTGTATGTTTGAAAAATAAATGTGATAAAATAAAAAGCTCAATTACCTGTTTCATTAAATAGCAAACAATTTCACCATTTTATTTCATTTCAAGTGAACAAAAGCATTAAACAATCAATTTTTGCGCTTGAAAAGATTGATTTTAAAATCAAAAAATTTGAAGCAACAAATTATTGATGTAAATAATCAAGTTACTTTGTTTATTGATATAGAGTATTAATGAAAATTAAACTTGCATTTTACCAATTTCAGCAATTCACTTTAACTAAGTCAGAATTTTCAACAAGAGTAACTATAAATGTTATCAAAAAAGCGAATAGCAATCACAAAAAGAGTTGATCTCTCCTAAATAGCGATAAAAAGCAATTTTCAAATATTTGTTATGGTGAAACGCATGGACGATGTTTTAATGAGGCAAATTTTTTGTCGTCTAATGCAATGAAAAATTGCTTTTTTGGGAAGCGGTCGATTAATTTGGCAATAGATCAGCAGCCTCTATTCATTATGACATAATTCAAAATGATAATATTTAAAAGAATGCCTCGACAAGGTTTAAGTTGCTTTTATTAAAAAAATTATTACGAAAACAGCAAAATTTGTTACTTCCTGACTTAGAAAACATACTTTATTCAAACTTGTAGTTGAGCTCTCAAAGTAAAATAATGATTTTATTGAAAATGAAACGCTTCCAGTACTCCGTTTGCTAAGCTAGTTGAAAATTTTTGGATCAACGCAAAGAACAAATAAGGTCAAAAAATGTTGCCATAAATTTAGATTAATTTGAAAAATTTTGTTAAAAATTTACAAAATATTTTTGCAAAAGCGGACAAAAGCTTGTGAAAGGCCATAAGAACTTTGCAATTAGTCAGAGAAGTTGGTGTTTTTCACAATATGCGCTATGTTTTTCAAAGAGAAAACTAAAAAATTAAATAATTTTTTTAAAGCGAACACTTAAAAAGAACACAGACGTGATGTGTGTATATGAAACTGATCCTCACATATAAAACGTATTATTGTTTATCGTGGCTTTCGTTTTGACTACTATATATTGACTTTATTGGTTTTTTTCATAAAATTGAACATAAAATCAAATTTATCTTCAACACTCAATAAACTCGGGCTTTTATATTTCTTAGCCCATTTGAACTGATAATATATTTCTTCACCAGTAATGACTTTATCAATGTAATGTTCTCTGAATTCATAAATGAGTAACATCGTTTAAAAGTGCAATTAATGATAATATAAATTTGATTTTTTAATTATGATTTTTATTAGTGCAATATATTATCTTACATTTCAACTTGTATTGAAGATTTCATAAGAAATAATTATTATTGTTAAAGTTTTCGCTCTTAGAATTACAATTGTGAAGCTTTAAATCTAAAAACTGTGTCAAGTATTGCGCTATTGTGAAAAGTTGCATTTTTAAAAATTATTAAAAATATTTGTGAAAATTCTTTTTTTATATAGATAGGTGATTAAAAAATAATTTAGTAACAATACTAACACTTACTTAAAAATTACATTACTTAAAAATATGCACAAACATTGTAAAGTTCTTACATTTCGACCGAAGTAATTGGCAATTTATCAGAGAAAACACATCGATAAATCGGGTTTAGAATGAAAAAGATATCCAATTAATTAGTCAGAAGCTGTATTTTTGCTTGATCACAACAAAAGAGGCTTCTTGTTACTTTTTTCATTAATTTTCTATTTCAAACCTTTGAGTAAGCGCAGACTAAAACAAAAATTGAATGAATTTATTCCGAAAGGGCCTATCCAACAATGCGTATATTATTAGAAAGGCCCTTTCGGAATAAATTCATTCAATTGTTTCTTTTGTATAAAATGTACATTTTTTTAGTCGTAGAACTTGTATGAAATTAGAATAAGTACCTCATTCCATAACATAAAATTTTTTTCAAATCCAGCATCATGAGTTATAAGAATAAAAGATTACTAGACAAATAAACAAAATCTTTTGCTTTCGTTTTCCAACAATTCTTTTGAAAAAGAACACTCGCTTCACTCGCAAAAACTTAACAATATTTTGGCAACTGTATCGTTTCTACGCGATAATCCGCTTTTAGAGTGAATTGATTTACATAAGGTTTTGGAAAAGAGCGAAAGCTTGATGACGTTTTTGCTCATTTCTCGGTTTGTTAAGAAGTTTTCTATACGAATTTTTTTAGAATAATTTTTTCATTAATTTACAAAGTAGATGATGACTGTTTTATGCAAATAGCGCAATGAGTAGCGATTGAAAAAGTATGACGAGGTTGAGAAATTTCAACTTTTACGCACCTTTTTCGTTCATTTCTAATTTTTTTTATAACTTTTATTTACAACATTTTTAATTACAATTTGTTAATAGAAACTGGGATTTAAAGGACGTAAAGTTAATGGAAACTGAGAATATTACTTGGAGCAAGAAGTTAATTAATTCGCAAAGAACGCTAAGCAAAATATTATAATTAATGTTTTTTGAGTTAGAATAGTAAATGTGTTGAAAAGTATGAAAATCGAATCAATGAGAGTGTTTCTTTAAGATAAAATCACAGTGATTCAAACACCTTCTAACAATCATTGAAATAAAAAGCAACTCAATAGAGAGTGACTGTAATGACTGGCACTGACTTCATTGGTTTCTAAATTTATTAATATTCATATTTGAGAAATAAGGTTGAAAGCAGTGTTTGATTTTGGAATATAAAATTCTTTAAAAAAAACACTTTTCTATTTTACCCAGGTTTAAATGGTAAAATTAATGTTATCTATCTCAAAACATTTATTTATAAGCTGTATGTCCGATTCAAGAAAAAGCCTGCAGGTATTCTGCTTTCTCGCAATGCTTATACAGCAAAAACGGCATTCAACTTGCTCTGTGAACGCTATACATTTCAAGAAAGCCGAGTTTTTTGCTATTAAATCGGCTTTACAAGAAATTCAATGCAATTGAATTAACATTACTTATGAAGTGGGTGCATTTGATCAACTCTATTTGACACATACACTGTCAAGGCTTACAGATGCGTATTCCATTCCTGTTTCTACATTTTCTTTTTGACTAAATTAGCACTCATAATCATTTAATTAGCTAAAAATTAAATGATTAGAGTTTATTCAATTTCTTATGATTTTGAAAAAATTTAGAAATGTGTTATCATCATTTTGGAAAAGGTTAAATATTGGGAAATTATTGATGAATTTTTTTTTTAATTTATTTAGCTCAAAAGGGTAAATGTCGAAAAAAGTTTTTAAAGCTTCAAACAAACTGAGTGACAATCTCCGCCATTCAGAACATGACGATTTGATAGCATTTTAACCGAAAAGATGTTCGATTAATTTGCCTTTCAAATGCTGTTTGATAACTTTTTTCTTCATGGCGATTTTTGAAAGATTTAGCGAGTGTAAAGAAAGTAGCAAGTTTTTTCGATTCCGCCGATGATCAATAGCGTGCAACTATGAATCAGAATTTAAATATTTTAATAGATTATTGGCTAGAAAATGTAAAAGCTTTTACTGTCAAAAAGGATCGAAGTTTGAAGAAAATTGTTTTACTTTCCAGTGAAGGCAGAGAAAATTGCTTCGAAATTGAAAAGTTGAATCTTATTGAAAAACCAAAAACAAATATTTGTTCGTTGTGAACTGTTTAAAATGAAACTCTTTCGAGTTTTGATACAAAATCTCTTTTTCACGAATTCGTAAAGCATATGAAATAAGGCCACTCGCAGCTTAATGAAGCTCGTCTTTTTTTATTCGATAAAATAGTAATACGAACAAGTGAAAACGCTCGAAAGCATCAAGTTCGGCTTCAATTAGTTTCAGCGAAGTCAAAATAAAAATCGCGGTCAATCCTCTAGGCAACTCTAGCTACTGACAACATTCTGGTGAATTTAACGAAATGAGCAAAAGAAAGCAGATTTACCATAGAATCGAAAAACTACTAGAAAAGAAAATTTCGATTGCATCGCTTCCTGATCGATATTCAGGCGTAGAAAAGCAACTGTTCGAGCATTGAACATAAACCAAAGCTTGATTTAAGTCCATTCATTATCCGAGAGATGATTTCTCACTTCATTTTTCTATTTATTTCAGCTTCGATATTCGGGAGCTTCATTTAATCCGATTCGCAGTTTGGGCCCTGCAATAATAACTAATAAATGGACCTATCATTGGGTAATTATGCTTTCTGCTCACACACTAGAAACTTCGCAAAACTTAATTTTGCTTTTCGTTTCCTCGACTTGCGCTTTTCTCTCTTTCTGTACATTTGGCTCTTGAAGTGATCTCTTTCGCAAAATTTTAGTCTTCATTTTTATGCATCTCGTCTTCGTTGCCACACGCCTAGCAATTTAACCAAATTTGCATAAGTTTTTGTTAATGACAATAGCGTTGAAAACGCTAAATCAGGCGTATGAACATTGTTACACATCAAATGCGTCGCTAATTGTTTACTCTGACTTTTGAGATTCGTTACGCAAATCTGTTTTTGTTATTCTGTGTAATTTATTAATTTCTGTTTTTGCCTTCACTGGCCGTTAGTTAAAAATTCAGCTTTTCATGTGAGAAAGAAAAATGATCAACGAGAGACAGTTTTCATTGAAAATTTCACATTCTGAAAAGAAAATCTTTTTTTTGGCGTTAACTAGAGCTAAGGCAGAAAATTCGACATTTCGCCATTTAATCGAAATAGCGCAACATTTACGCTATAGTGCGTTCCCTGGCTGATAAAAGTGGCGAATTTTTTCTGCCTTTAGTTGTACAGTGTGTACACGCTGTTTACGTAAAAAGGAAGAATTTCGCCCCACTTTAATTTAATTTTTCAATTTAAAAACACAGAGTATACATTAGACATGTCCATGGGAGTAGATTTTTACTCTTAACGCCAATACCACTCCGAACACACTATTTCCGTTCCAGCTCTACTCAAAATTGAACGAGTCTCACTCCACTCTCAGTACCGCCACCATTTATCGTAGCACATAATTTTAATTATATTTGTGTTGTTTCGAACTGTCTATCTTTACGAGACTTATAAAAGGTAAACAAAAAACTGCAAATTTTTTTGACAAAGACAAAAATTGTAAAAATTTGCGACCGCAATGCATCAACAAATCTACACTTGCTAATGAGTTCAGTTTCTCTGTCAAATTATTACTTATTTATTTATTCAGAAAACCAAATTAGACCAAAGGTCTACTCTTCCTTTGGTTTCTATTTTGAAGTCAGAGAATAAAAAGTACATTAATTGTAAATTAAATAATCAAAAAGATTTCTCCCGAAAGCCACAAAGTCAGCCTCCTCTCGTAATTGTGACGGCAAGCCACTCCATACCATTACTCATTTAAATGACAAATCCCCAGTCCCTTTAATTTATTCAAATCAAATATATCCGATCTTAGATCATTGATAGTTAAAGGAGGGCCGGGATTCAGTTCAATACTTCCCAAGATAAGCAGAAATCGAATAATAAGATGTAAATGAGTCATTGTTGTAAATTCGTGAAATCGAATCGTAAACAAACTCTCAAGACAAATACGCTTGAATGGACTCATTTTGTTCACGCCTTTATACCAACATGGTCCCGAGACATTCCCTTACAAGACCAATACTCGCTCCATGACAGAAATCCAATATTAAGGCACAAAACCCCAAAAATTATGAGGAGCTCAAACTTTGTTCAACTGCACGTTGCTACAACAATCAACCTGTATTAAAACTTATGTTTATATCTGCATAAAAAGATAAAACGGTTCTCAAAAGATTTGATTTAATAATAAAAGCGATGACAAAAGTCGTAGGAGAAAAATAAGAAAAGATTAAAATTGATTTTAAAAAACAAAGTTCGGCGGCTAAGTTATTGCTGTCGGCGCATAAGTTATAATAAAAAAACCTGATTATTAGAAATTTTTAAATTGAGTAAATACATTATTTTCGAGTATAATCTTTATTTTAAAAACAGTAAACCGGCAAGCAAAGTAGTAAAAATATCTGAAAATCAAAACGGCGAAAATGTTTTTTAAGATTATCAAAAAATGTCACCTTTGATTGGCGTAATGCAAAAAGCAGCTTAACCGTACATTGTGTAAAAGCTATAAAGAAAATCTTATATAAGAAAAAAAAAAATTCAAAATCGAAAACACCTCATGAAAAGCTGAATTTCAATCCCATTCTTTCTATAAAAATCTTTATCTTAAAATTTTTTATAAAATTAAATGATAATATTTTTGCATTTTTTTATATATCTGACTAAAAAATTTTTTTCTCTTTTTAAAACTAAACTTTCAAAATTAACTCCTTAATTAATAACTTTATTGCTATTTTGCTTTAATCATTCACTTTTTTCGAGTTTATTCGTGAAGTGTTTCAAAAGTTTTCGAATGCATAAAAATTTTTGCTCAGCACAATAAAAAAAACAAACTTGCAAAGCAAAATGCATACCTCACACAGAAAAGTTTTGCCAAATTGTTTTGTAATCTATTTATTGTCATTAGTGTTCGCGCATCAAAACAACGCCTTTTGCCGAATTTAGCGATTTTTTTCCTTTTATCCCTTTCACAGAGAAATAAACAACAAAAAGAAAATGATAAGGCAAAAAGCTTGTGTAAATGAAGTCGATTACTACGAGACCCTTTACTGCGAACAAAGCAAGAATCACTTGCATATGCGATTTAGAGTGAAAAGTTTGAAGAAAGTGAAAAACTACATGGGAGAAGAAGCAAATTTTAATTTAAATGGCAATTTACAGTTAACTTTACCTTTAATGAGAATAATTGCGAAGATGCAAAATGTGATTAAATGACAAAAGATTATGACATTTAAGTTGATTGACATTTTGTCAAGAAACGAAGCGCGTTTTTTAGAGTGCTTTATGCGAAAATAATTTTAATAACATTTCGTAACAAAGTCAACACTAATTGGACAAAGAACTGACTTTAGCTGTTTACAACTGTCGATCGATAGAACAGAACACTAATTAGCGATGTGTTTTTCGTTGACTTCCCATTAATTTACACTCACAACGAGTGGAGACAGAATTGGACACAAAAGCGTTGTGTGAAAAGGTCGCTGAAGAGTTTGCAGTCAGCACACACATACTCTTTGTCTCTATATACATTATGTATAGACATTATTTTCTTTTACGTGCTAAAACCAGCTTTCCAAGTCTTCGAAACTTAAGATTTCTTCTGCACTCGACATCAAATAATTGCATTTGCAGTCGTAATTTCGATCGCATGTGTTTCACAAGTAAAACGCTGTCACTTACTCGCTGTCGTCACATTAAAAGTGGGCTAAATCACTCATAAGTAAAAATTCGAACAGTAATTTAATCATAAAGCCATTGAAAACCAAAAAAAAGATAAAATTGAAAATAAATAAACTTTTTTCCAAAGATTAGCTTTAAAAAATGATCGCTACTGAAAGAATTGCTCTTTTATGAAGTTTGCAATTTGGCTTCGCTATCTTTTTTGAGCGCTCCACGTTTTCTTTTTCTAGTTAATTTTTTATCTTAGTATTTCACCTAATGAAACACTAAATTCTTGTGATTTTAACTTATTCTATGACTGTATTGAATCTGAGAGTTTCATAAGTGTTCACAATCAATAAGCCCTCTAAGTTTCATAATTAATTTTTTTTCGTTTTGTTTTGTGCATTGCACAAAAAACGCCGATTCTACTTGAAACTGATGATGCGTGTACAGTATTCTAGATAGAGGAAAACTCGCCGCATACAATGCAATGTTTAATAAGCTAATGGAGATGCATTGTTTCGACAGAAGCCCATCATTTTATTCTCCTATTCCGCTTTGTTTCAAAAAAGAATCATAAAACATTGTTCTCGTAATATGTTTCCCATCAATTTGCTGCTTTTTTTCGTTTCACATTCGAAATGAGATGCGATTGAATAAAGAAATCAAGCGTTTCCGAAAATGAATGTTTTTCAATGCTTTTCAAAAACGAAAAATATTTTGCCGCAAAGTTGTTATTTCGATTGCATTAATTAAAATCACAAAGAAATGTTTTCAAATCTCAAACATATTAATGAGCGAAGTTTTGTTCACTCATTTGCCGCAATTAATTTCCGCGAATATCACACTTTTACTTTCGACGTATTAATATAGAGAATCGCTCGTTTGCGAAAAGTTTAATGCAGTGCAATCGATTGCGTCTTATGTGTGAACTAATGAAACAATTCACAAAGAATAAAATAGAGAAAAATTTCTCGTTTGCAAATCAAGCTTCCGACGCAAAATTTGCTATAATCCTTTACAAAGCAACTATTCACGATGTAAATTTAAGCAAAATATTGTTTCGAACGCTGCATGAAATCGATCAAATTATTTAACAGTGAAAATCAATTGCAGTTATATTGGATTGGACCGTTGATGGGCGGAATGCTGGCTGGCTTCACTCACGAATACATTCGTTCAATCAAATATGAAAACAAAAACGGTGCGAATGCTGTTCGTTCGCACAGACATCAAATTGGAAGAGATGTCAGCGGTTTGAGCAGCAACGAAACAGACCTCACAACCATCTCGAACGATATTAATCAGATGCGATATTGACTTGTTCAGCTTTCATCGCCTCGATGCATAATACTGCACAACAAGAAACGGCGTGTTGTACATATTTAGAAACCAACTTTTTCATCATTTCTCTTCAATTTCTTTTCACGACATAGCTGGTGAAAGTGAAGATGAATTATTTTTGAAGAAAACATCTCACACTCTCTTACTCTCGTTCTCCCTCTGCGACATAGAAAGTTAATGCAATTTGAAAATAAAGTAAATTTGTTGCTTACGCTCTCTAATCTGAAGAAGCTAAACTTCAGCGCACTTTAATTCACTAACGCTGTAAAAAGCAACGATCACGTTTCGCTTCTTTCATAACATTCTTTATTTGTGAAAATAAATGTAATTTCATTACCGTTTCTGATAGTACGAACATGTTTTAAATACAGCTGGGAATCTGCGTGACTGTCTCCGTATGGCCATCATCGATCATAAGAACTGCAATGTAGCAGTTTTGAGTTGTTTACAAAAGTTTGGCTACATTTAGATTTGGCCTATAATAAAAGTGAAAAATAAACGGTGAAACCTACGTCTCACAATAATTTTCACATCGATTGAAAACTTTCAAAAAGAGGATTCGCTGCCTAATAGAGCTTTGCCGAGCAAAAGCAACGAACGCACTTAAAGTCAGTGGGAGTGATTAGTGCTTCTGCATTCATGATTTCACGATGTGTCACGATTACTTAAAACGAGCCTTAGTGGAAAGCAATATCAATGCTAAAACGAAAAATTTTGGTCACGAGTGTACAGGTGAGCTTTGTGTATTATCATTGAATAAGTGCTTTAAAAACACCGAGAAATGTAGAGCGAAGCTCAGATTTTTCTAAAATATGTACTGTACAACACAAATGTATCTCAAATAAGAATCGTTTCTCAATACGAACTCTTTTTAAGCAAATGGATGATTCGTATAAAATAAAGATTTAAAAATGTAAATCGATAGTATCGCGAGAAAAAACAAAGTTACAACATTAGCAAGAGGTAAATAAAAAACAGCTTTGCACGTCGCGGGCTGCTTTTATAGAAATATAAAGATCACATTGTGAGTGCTTTTACAATCAAGATTTATGCGAAAAAACTTCGATTGAGGTCAAAACATAATAGAAGCGCACTATTAGTATTTTGGTTTTGTTGTTGAGTTTGAATGCGAAACTTTATTTGTTGCTCGGAAACTGTTTTCCTCTCGTTGCCACCGAACTCATAAAAATAGAAAGATTAGAGCGAAAAGCAATAAGGTGCAAAATTCATTGTTATCTAATGCTTGCGCCGATTATTGAAGCATGTTTCTCCGAAAATACATTAAATCGTTTTCTTGAATACATCGTTAACTATAACTTTAAATTCATGTGTTTTCCTTATTCAAAAAAACTCCGCTATAAATCAATTCTAAAGCAAATTGTGCTTTGTAACGTTTTAAAACCAAAGAATATGCAGAATATTGATTTTTGTTCTTTGTATTCTACCAAATTTTGCTTTGTAAAAGAGAAAATTTTCTCGTTCGCATCTCTCTTTGAGAAAAAGTATTCGCGAGAAATTTGAATTTGGAATGCGAAAAAAATTGATGCTAATAAATGTCGAGAGAAAAGAGAGATTAAATTTGTTTTCTTTGTCGAATCAATATTTCATCATTCGTTCTAAGTTCGAATATCGTTAGCAGGCAAACTTTTATACAAATAAAACGATGTTTGCTTTCAATATAAATTCAAGAAAACTTTATTTTAATTAAAACATTTTCTCGTTTCTAAATGATTTAAAAAGCGGATCATTTTTGTTTTTGATTCAATTTTCAAACTTAATTAAAATCGCGGATAAGCGTTTACATTTTGAAAATTAAGGTAGAATTCTCATAAAATTTTAACTCTTAAGAAAAATTCTTACATTCAATTTTCTTTAAAGTTATTTAACAATTTTACGGACTTTAGCTTTGATTTAAGAAAATTACTGCAATTACCCATTCTCATGAGAGCTTCACTTTATAAAATGTACAATTAACTAGTTAATTCAGCAATTATAAAAGAAATCAATTTAATTGAAGTCAAAAAATTTTAATTAATTAAACACGCTTTTGATTTATAATTGAGAAATTAACGATTTAAATTATTTGATGCCAAAACATTGAAGCGCAAATTAATAATTAGTAGTGATAGCAACAATTTTGCACGCCAATCTGCTTACTCGAATCGATAAAATTTTAAAATTAAAACAGAAATACAAAAATAACACATAGCAACGTGATCTCAGTGAACGCTTCATTGTAACTACCATGCAGAATTACATCATCCATTTATAAATAAAAGCGAATCTAGCCATGGAAATTATTCAGGACAATGCTGACACGCTGTTTGAAAACGCGAATATAAAACTGTTGTGCGGCAAACAAACAAGAAAAGATAGAAAATTGATACCAGCGCTCATAATAATTTACAAGAAAAGCAGAAGCTGATACACAAGAGATAGAGCAATACGATTAGTATGAAGGCTACAAGAAACAGCGTAGAATTTATATTCAATGTGAATCGCAGATCATTTTTCACAAAAACTTTTCATAGTGAAATGGTGTTTCATTTCTTGTTTTGATCGCTACTCGCGGAAATATTGTCTTATCATTTTGGCTTCTCACTACTATTGAGCTCATTAAATGGCGCACATAAATATAAGACTTCATAAATACTATCACTCTTTAAATTTACTCTAAAAATTTAAATCATAAACTTAAAAAAAGAAAACGAAACATAAAATAGAGCTCATAGAAATCAGGCATTAGATACAAAGCTGTAAGCAGCTGAAATGTTTTACTAGTTCTGATCGACATATTTCCAACATCATTTGTCGAAAGCGTTCTCTGTGATTGCGACGTTATCTTGTTTTAAGTAATCATTTTTTTTGCCTTTTCGCAACTTGTGTAATTAGAGTTTGATACACGCTTGTTCGATTCTCAATGTGTCTTAAGCAAGTTTCACTTTTCTCGGCTTTCTTAAAGCTTTTCAGACAAATGAGATTTGGGAAAATCAACGATGTCAAAGCAACAAATTCCAAAGTGATTTTCGCTCTCTTCACGCGTCTTTTTTAATGAATCTTTGTTTCACCGTTCATTTACTTTGCTGGTTAGAGTCTTACTAAAATAATGTTTCTTTACTGAAAATATTTGCGCTTTTTAATTAAAAAGGCAATAAATGCTGATGCTATAACATGCCGATCGATGCTATAACATGAAATGAACGTAATGAGCTCAAGTGTTTGCTCTTTTAAATGATGCAAACAATTTGTGCATCTTTAATTTTTAAAAAAATTGCATTCATATAGCCACTAGGATCATTTGAAATCCACAAAAGAATGGAGAACAAGCGCGATTCCAGCAAGAATTAAAAGTTTGCACTTGAGAAACGTTTTTCAGAGCAGCGCAGCAATTGAACGCGAGAAAACAAATGATTTAACAAGATAAAAATGAATTACATATACACTCACCGTGAAAAAAAAACGAGCCACATTCGATTTCGGCGTACAGGTGAGAAAAGCACGAAAGTCGACGTACACTGCCAGGCAAAAAATGAGCCATTTTTGATGTATGCGAACACGTAGGAAAGTATTTGTAACATTATTTCGACTTGCAGTATTTACGGCTTTACATGACAAACGCCACTACGAGTCAGAGCATTTATTGCTGTTTTCGAGTGCACAGATTTAGACCATTTCATTGACAACGTTACATTAAAAGTGAAAAGTTTGATAAAACTGAATTTATTTGTGAAAGGAAACTTTATCGCATGTGAAAATGTTAAGTGAATAATGGTCAACGACTAGTTAATAAGTTTTTGTTCGATTTCAAACCTAAAAGAAACTGTGATTGCAGTAGTTTTAATAAAAATATTCGGATAATGAATATTTTAGCTTTATTTCGCTTTTCAATCGTCTTTGAATACATGTTGTTTCTAATAAATTTCGCCAAACAGAGTTCGACATGAGTTTCCTAACAGATGTCCATTTTTGAATTAAAATTAAAGTTCAAAATGAACGCAACAAAAAGTTAGCAACAAACTCTTAAGAATTTAATTAAAGTTACAGCGGAGGTTAGATTGAGGATTTGATAAAATAAGTTAATTTAGCCTGAATATATTCAACACTTCAAGTTCAAAATTATTGAATTTTGAATTTTTTCGAATTCAAGACTTACAAGCGACATTTTTCAATTGTACATGGCCGATTTTGATGAAATTTTGCAGACAACTTTTTTGAGCAAAAACGATGCACAGTGGTGTGATTTTCGGCAGTTGTCTCGCAAGCGGTCGCGAGATATTTCACGTCAAAGATTAGATATTAAATTTAAATATTAAATTTATTCTGAACATATAGGCGAAAGCTCGATAGTATTCTGGTATCTAGCAGCGCTTTCAACACAAAAGCTTTTTGGTTCAAATCCAGCTTTGGCTTTCTCATTTTTGCTGTAAATTTTAACTTAACTTTTGTTTGAAGTTGCTTCTTCAAGTACAATTAAAATTGAGCATCTATGCATTCTTTTATGAAGGCATCTTTAACTTATCTTTGAGTATTTTCAAGTGTTTATTTAAACAATAGTAAAAAAGTCAGAGTTAAAGAAATATTGCCATGTGTTGTTCAAAAACATGATTAGTTGAAAATATCTTCTTTCTTTAAAGTCAAACATTTTTATTTCTGTTAAAAGAATTTTTACTTTTATTTTAAAAATAGAAAAAGAAATTTCAAAATAAAATGTTAAGTTTTCAATTGATGTGTTTTAAAATGCATAGATGTTCAATTTTATTGCGCTTGAAGAAGCAACTTCAAAACAAAAAGTGATCGAACTGAAGCAAACGGAACAACCCAGAATTTTTCAAATGTGCCTTATGAAAGGTAATTCTTTCCGTAGAGTTTATTTTTGAAGGATTTATACGTCAGAATTTCCGTTCTCGAGATATAGTCCAAAGTTCTAAAATTTCAAAAATAAATTTTTGACTTACTAATCTAGTCAAGATACTACTTTAAATATTCAAATGCACATAAGATCGGGGGAAAATTTTCAGGAATTTGGGTATATCCGAGATTTACCGAGAAACATGTTTAACAACGGATATTCCTCAAAAAACTTATCAAATCCAATAGAAGCTTTGTATAAAACAAAAAA